>VCCN01007157.1:2413277-2425316 GCA_006491835.1 Architeuthis dux | reverse complement strand
AAAAAAACTAATTATGTATTAAAAATTCAATTTTGAGAATTCTACAGAATAAAATAAAATAAACTAAAACTATATCCAGTGCTGGGAAAAAAATGCTATCTGGAAGATTTACCGACAGCAATTCAACGAGATGTACAAATCACCAAGAAGGTCAAAATAAAACAAAACTATAAAATAGAACAAAGTAGAAAGTAGAAAAAGGAAATTCCATAAACTAGTTGATTTTATTTACACTGTAAAAGTTAAGAGTACAAAATGTAAGTTATGAGTGCAAATTTAACAAGGTAACATAAAACCTAAAAAGCAAAGATTCAAGTTCATGTATAATCATATATAAAAGTCTAATGCTGATATCAACACAAAATAAAGGTTTTAAAAAATAAATTTCACATACAATTTTATTTACACTAAAAAAGTTAAAAGACTTAAATTTTAAGTTTCAGATGTAAGTTAAAAATAAAGGTTTTAAAAAAATAAATTTCACAAACAATTTTATAGATACTAAAAAAAGTTAAGATTTGGCATTTAAATTTCAGGTGTAAGTTTATTTAATGTTAAAAGCGAGGCTATGAGCTATTGTACGCAAATATTCATTGATATTTTCTTAAGAATGAAAGCATTCTAACATTATTTTGATGTGTTCAGCAGTCATGGTATATTTTCTTTTGAGGATACAATGTCCTTTCAGCCAAGTATTGATCGATGCAGACTTTATTATAGTTTAGTTCATTAAGACATTCTATAAACTTCCATCTATTTGGTGATGTGCAGCAACTTGCACTTCAAATGCTGTGGCATCCGTGGATTGAATTGTTTGTTTTTCGTAAACAATCCATTATGGTTTGATAAACGCTCCATATAAAAAGGTTTTAAAAAATGAATTTCAAACAAACAATTTTATTTATACTAAAAAAGTTAAGACTTAAAATTTAAGTTTCAGGTGTAAGTTATAAATAATAAAAGGTTATAAAAATCTGCCAAATATTTTTATATATTTTCTTTCAAATAAATTATTTTTAATTCTTAACTTTTTTACAATTTCAAAGATCACAGTAAATTTTATATCTTGATAAATTGTACATCTCGATAAATGTTGGTAAATTGTCTAAATCTTCTGCAATCTGGGAAAAAATAGCAAGTTAGCTCAACATGAGAATTATGTAAATGTTTAGCATTTATTATACTGCAGAATTATGTTCTATACAAAAATACCAATAAACCACTTTCAAGTTTAGCTATGTTCCCATCTTTTTAGAACAATATTTAAGAAGGAAACATTATAACATTAAGACTTGCAAAGTTCAGATTTACAAAAGAACGCATTTTATTTGAATAGACAGTGCTACTTTTCAAATATTAAAAATTGAAAACAAGAGTTAATCTAAGGAGGGGGAAGAAGGAAAGGAAAGAAAAAAGGAAAGAAAAAAAAAGAAAAAAAAAAAAATCTACATAATTTTCCTCATTTACCAGAGAGGAGCTGGAGGCAGGGGATTCATTAAGCACTTAATTGAATTTGGAGAGATTGTTAAACTGTATCACTCTGGATACAATGTATTGGATCAGTTGTGTTAATATTTACTAAATTCAAATACAAAGTTAGACCAAGATGCACTTGAAGAGAAAAAAAAACTTTTAACTCTTTATTTATCGTATTTCTTTGTGTATAACACGATTCTTGTATAATACGAGTATTAGATTTTGAGGTGAAAATTAGGCATAAAATTGTAGCCTCAAGTATAAGACAGTTACACAATTTGGTATTATACTTTGGCAATTCCACGTGTTATGCTTCGATGTTCCAAATGTGTGTACTGCAGTTATACAATAAGTGCCCACTATTTTTATGTTGTGTACTGTTACAATGGTCATTTTATTTTCAAATAAAGACTGGTTTGCTGTGTAAGTCAAATATATTTCTTAGAGGGCCCCCCCACTAAGAAATATATTTGACTTACACATCGAACTTTGTATCATCAAATGGACTTAATTAATTTTCTGTATACATTCGAGTATAGCACGACTCCTATTTTCGCTCAAATTTGGGTACACAATTTTTCGTGTTATACACAAAGAAATATGGTAAATTTAAAATAACTGTACAAACTTATTACCCATAAGATAGATATCTGACTAGTTAATGGGTCAGGTTGCTAGTGACTCAGGATATAGTGAGGGTTATTTTCGTTATGGACTATAAATTTAGTAATTTATTGCTTATTAGCATTAAACTGAAGAGCTACCTGACAAATCATTACATCTTTCATAAAGACAAAGAGATTTCTTCATTCCCTGTTCAAACATTTCTAGATTTAAAAGAAAGAAAAAAAAAAAAAAAAAAAAAAAAAAAAAAAAAAAAAAATTCCAATGAATCTTATCTTAAATGGTAACCATTAAAAACTAAGGTACTGATACAGTACTGGGGTCCAACGATTAAGACAAAAAGGTTACTGTCCTTGAATTATTTTTTCTTCAAATATTTGACATACACGACAAAATCCCATAAGAAATTTTTTTTTTTAATCTTAATATTTGATTTCTTTATTTAAGCAAAACAAAATTTTTTTTCAATTTACAAAAACAAAAGTTTGTGTGATTTTTTACTCATTGCTGTCAGGTGACGTTTTAAATTTGAATCCACTCAATGTTTTGAATTTCTCCACGCACAAAAAAAAAAAAAAAAAAAAAAAAAAAAAAAAAAAAAAAATCACAAGTTCATTATTGTTATTGATTTTTTACCTTTTACTTTCATCTTAGTTTAATTGCTCTTTATTGCATTTTAGTTTTTTTTTTGGCTTGCACGATCAAACATCACGGTTTTGGGGGAAAAAGTTGCAATAAAAAGCAACTAATAAAATTAAGATGAAGGTAAAAAGTAGTCATACAAATTTAAAATAATATTGTTATATATAACATAATACAAAAGTATTAAAATAATTTACTTAGTTTTGCCTTCAAAATAGTCTTAATAAAAAGGAAACTATTTGCAATGAGCTATATGAAGTTTGTTTTTACTTGCGCAATCAAACATTGCTGTTTTTGGGCATGTCTCTTTTTGCAAGGAATTAATTTTGTATGTCTGGTCTCGAAAAAAAAAATCTTTAATTCAAGGGGAATAACTTTCCTTAATCGTTGGACCCCAGTATTGTATCAATACCAATGCTTGATCTTATCAAGCTAAAATTAGTTACTTAGAGGTATTAGTTAACTGGTTAAAAGTTAACTGGTATTTTTTTAAAAGTTACTTAACCAAATATCAGAAAAGACGGAAATCATCATAAGCAGACAGGCATATTCATCTAAAACAACTGTATAAATATACAAATAAAAATATAAAAAACCTCATGCACGAAAATATGAACACTCATCCAATAAGAGAAAAAAGCCACAATGTCATCAGAAATATTAGCAGTGAATTTTTAATTATCAAAGAAATGCTCATGGTCTCAAAATTACCATCCTTGTTAATATTTTCTCATTCTTTGACCTCTAGTCACCGATATGAGACATACTGCTTAAACTTTTTAAAAGATTTGTGGAATACTATGAAAATGTGCATATACTATACATTCACAACAGCACATACTAAGTTTGAACCGTGTATGATTGTAGAAGTCATGGTATTTTATCAGATACTTTTTTTGCTTCCCAAAAGCTTTCAGGAATGCTTTATTCTTGTAGAAAAGTTTCTTGCTGCCAATATGTATAAGAAAAATATGAAAAAATAAAACAGTAATTGGCACATTCAAAATAAAATTTCTCCACTTCATGGTCTATTAAAAAAAATGAATAAAAATAAAAATTATAAAATAGTGGCAACCTGTATAGTTTAATCTCAAGACAAACTACTAAGCCAGGCAGGGTCACTCAAAAAACAATGTACTATGACCAAGTAGCCCTCCTATACAGTGCTAAAGATAAAGACCGTTAACCATTACTCATTTTTGACTAGTATTTTCTTTCATCTTAAACTTTTTAGTTGCTTTTTATCGCAAACAAAAAAAAAAATTAATAATGGTTGACAATGCTTCATCTAATAATAACAAATTAAATTGGGATAATAAAGACTGCTAGTTCTTGAATTCACAGTATTTTTAGAAAAAAAAGCACTGAACATGTAAGATAAGGGGAGAGAACTCATCTGTTCAAATTAAAGAAATGAACAATTTTAAAGCAAGAAAAACCTTTCCACATGCACACCTTTATTTTCATTTTTTTTTCAAGACAAAAATTGTTTGCTGTCCCCTTAACTTGTCCATGCGTTACATTTGTGGTTACTTTTGGAGCTGATGGTCACCACATTGGGTTAGAGTTTGAAGATGGTTATGTACAAATATGGCATGAAGATTACTAACTCTTAGTTTCTAGTTTTGATACATTGCTTGGGGAATTGCCTTTGCTAATCCATTTCAAAATGAAACTGAAAAGACTGGGGGGAGAGAGAGAGATAGAGAGACAGAAAAAAAAAAAAAGAATGAAATTCAAATGCTAATATTTCTTTTTATGCAGAATTCATTCAGGAAGGAGAGATGTCAAGTGGATATGAATAATTAGTCTAACATAGAATCAAAGTGCAGATAGATAAACCAAGGCTAGCAGATTTGCTAACATGACTACAGCACAACTGGTTGTGGCGTGTCAGGGAAAGACCGGGCTGCAGAATTTAGCCCCTCCATTCAGGCGGACATGGGGGTAACGATGATCAAGCCTCATTCCAAAGATCCAGAGGCTCCTTCAGCATCAGCACCCTTCTTATCTTGTTTGTTCCGCATTATATCAGCATCCCTGAAAGAAAGTTATATGATTATTAATGATTTTTTTTTTTTTTAAATAATAACTTCTGTTATGCCAGATTAAAAGACAACTAAATTAAAAGCCACCAAATTGATAAAGTAATAGGCAAAACTAGAGTAATAAAACGCAATATAGGCAAAGATTTCAATACTATGAACCAGGATATGTAGAAAAAAATTTTTTCTTTTTTGCTTCCGACACACGGCTGGCAAGCTTCTGGCCAGAGGTGCCAGATTGGCCTTTTTAAGCGAAATTTCATGAATTTGGCTTTTTTTCAACCATGTTGGTTTCAGTTTGGCTTTTTGTTGACTTGGATGGCTTTAAAATATCAGTTGTTTTTTTTATTGGTAAATCATAAAATATATAAATGCAGAAAATCATTGCTCACTTAGAATACAGAGATACTAAAATTAGCTTCACTTCAAGATTTTTAAAGCCACATTGAATAAATTTTTTAATTGCATCTAATTCATAATATAATATTTAAATTTATAATTATATAAATTTTTAGCAATGTGCACACCACTTTTGAAAAATATCCGACACCCTATTTTAAAAACATATTTAAGATGTTAAAAATATTGTTTTCAGGTTTTCTTGTTTTTGCTGGAATGGAAAAGAGCACATTTTTGAAAACATTTATTAATTACAACATCAATTTTGACCATTTGGAAATCAAGGTTTACATTTTATCAGCAAAACAAACAATCCAACGCCATGTTGAGGACTAATTTAATTTTTAAAAACAAAAATCTGCAATTCGCAACAAAGATGAAACCATTAAAATATTTAACTAAACTGTGCAAAAGAGAAAACTCCACATTCTGCGTAAAAAACTTTTTACCAGTTGGAGTTAAAATCAAATCAGCACGAGGTCAGCGCTACAAGTCTTTATCGATATTAGAATACAGACATCCCCTGCGTTACGGAAGGGATGCTTCCCTGGAAAATTGACCATATCACAAAACCTATTTTCCACATTGAAAACTGGAGATGTATTCATAAGGAATTTTTTCATGAATGAAAATAAACATTCATAAACACATACAATACTACACATTCCTTTTTTCAATTTAGCCAATGAAAATCTGCAATAGCCGATTAAATTTAAGTTTGATAAAAGTAAATGTTCAATTTTTATTAATAATTTGTTCTCGAGTCTTAGCATATAGTTATTTTATCTGATAAATAAGTATTTATATTTATATGTATATAACATTTTTAGCAATAAAGTTAACTGGAAATATTTAGCCACTTTTTCACCATTTTAAAGAGATTTTTAACTATAAAACATCGAAAGCGTATTTGTTAATGCTGTGTTATTAATGTGTTTTGATTGTGAATGCTGCACACCCTCCCCCAATGCTGTTTCTGTCAGGAAATTTCTTCCCTTTTGAAATGGTTTAGATTTTTGTATACATTTGCATGTCCAATTTCTTCACCTTTTCTTGATAGATACACCTAATGCAAATCATTAGGTATGCCCCTGCTATTACCTAATAATGATATTATCATTAGGTATGCCCCTGCTATTATCTAATAATGATATTATTATTACTACAATCATCATCGTTTCTTCAATGGTTTCTATGCATAGAAAGGTAAAATATATACTATATACGGAGGCAAACATTTGAAAAACTGACGTTAGATACACACGCACAGTATGTAACTGTTCCAACTTACATACTTTTTCTTCCCTCCTTTATTCATACTGATCTTATTTTCTTCCTACCTACTTACATCCCTTTTGTTTGTTTTCTTATCTTCCCTTTTTTTTCCTCTCTCTGCTCCCCCCCTCCCTCTTCTTTCTGACCCGTGGCATGGGTATATTTTAATTTTCCCTGGTTCTATGTTTCAGCTCCATAGGAGACTATCGGGAGGACACATTGGTTATAGACCCTTCTTTTCAAAACTAATGGGATCTTTTTGTTCTTGAATGTTGAGCTTGCTCTACCAAAAGCCTACTAACCTAAGGTGATTCTTTGTCCCAGGTAGATATAGTAGTCTACATTCTTACTCCCTAAGGCCTTTGATTACTTATACTTGAAGAAGTTCACAAATAAAGAGAAGAAATGGAAAGAAAAGTGATTTGATTTTTACCTTCGTCGTCTTTCCTCAAGTGATAACCCTTTGTTAGCACCTTTTTTTTCAGACCCTGACTTCTTTTGGGTATCTTGCTGCTTTTTTAAGTTCTTCAGACGAGCTTTATCTCTTTGGTTACCACCTGTCAATAGAATTCAATGTAGAAATTTAAAAGTTACTTCATTTTCAAGACAAATTGAACATAACTAAAGTGTCTTACTTGACAAAAACATTTTTTGCATGAAAAATAAGTATATGATGCTTCTACATCAATGGATAGACTTAGTATCAGAAAAAGATGTGTTATTTTCCACTAGAGAGCTTAGCAGTATTATTACTCAGTTAATTAAACAGAAGAAAAAAAAAAAGAAAAAAAAGAATTGTTTATCAAATAGAATTCAGTGCAAAGATAAGAAAGACACATTTGTGCTTCATGATCATTTTTTTCCCCCACCTTGTTTCTTCTTCAAGCTTACCATTTCTATCAAAAATTCATTTTAAAACGGGGGAGGCTAGTTGCATATAGGGGCAAGTTGATACAATGTCAATAGTTACAATAAGTGAAGACAGGTGGCGCTCAGCTTCTTGTGTGCAGGTGTCAACATCAACCATATTGTGAGTGGATGAAGCCACGTCAAACAAAGCTCTCCAAAACTAAACAAAACAAAAAAAAAGCGATTTTGGAGACCTTAAGTAAGTATTCTGGCCTCTACAAAAAATATTATAGACTTTGTAGAAACTACAGCTCAATAAAACTCACTTGATTATCTGAAACAGCTGTCTTTATGCTTGATTTGTGTGTAGATTTTGTTTTCCGAGAATTTGATTGTATGGCCTAAATTACATCAGGAAATAAAATGGTTGGGTTGAGGCAAGTTGTTACACCTTGTAACAACTTGCCCCTCATAAAATATGACTGGACAAAAAGCAACAGGTTTAATCAAAAGCCCTGAGGCATTGCGACCATTCAGAAGGGCTAGTCCAAGAAAAATGCCACACAGCTATACTGACACCTGAGAAGAGTCCTTAGAAAAAAGAAAAACGAGCAAAACCTGCCAAAGGAACCTGGACCTTAAACAGTTTCAGAAGTCTGCTAGAAATAGGAGGAAGAGAAAGGCTACAAAAGATTGTTGGTGCATGCAGTGAAAACTGGTGTATTAACTGTAAAGATTGGGCCCATGAGGAATGTACAGATGGGGGAAGACTCTTTATGCCACCTCTGAATTTTTTTTGTTCAATGTTTATGATAAACATTAAATATTAAACAGAAGAAATTGTTTTTAAGTTATTTTGTAAAGCTTCTGAATGGGTGGCAAAAATACTGAAATTGTAAATAGCCTAAGGAATTCGTTATTTTTTCATTAGTAACAACTTACCCCATGCCATGTAACAACATGCTCCACACATGGGGCAAGTTGTATACAGTTACCTTGAACAATAATTTCTGTTATATCTAGAGAATGAAGCAATGTATTATTTTTCTGTTTGGTGTTTATGAAAACAAACAATGACCTTCTCGCAGCAGAAATGTCTTTAAGTCACCTTTCATAGTTATTTTTATGGGGGTGCAAAAATAGTAAAATCGTAACTAGCCTCACTCTCCCCTACTGTATATTCAAATAGAAATCTTCATACATGCTAATTGTATGGTGTTCACCTACTGTCTGAACAGTTGGTAGAAATATTGTACTGATACCCTTTAACAATTCCATTTCCACAAAACCCTGGTAGCAGAGAATGTATCAGAGCTGATTTACAGTATTTTATGAGCAGAGAAATGTTGACAAAGTGAAAAACAGTTGCATTAATTAAGCATTTTCATCATTCCAAAAAGTAGAATATGAACATACAGAATTTTAACAAACAAGAAATTCACTTAGTCGTCAACAGATTTCCTACTCAAGGTTTTTTCTTAGATGTCATTTGCCAACCATAAACACTATCTTCATGATTACTGCGTTATCTTCTGCTGTGATGAAACTTGCAGAGAGATTCCCTTAGCTCACTAGAACTCATACATTTTGATGCCTGCCATTTACTGTGTATTTTGGCAGATAAGGCGACCTTCAGATAAGATGAGACCCCAATTTCAGCTCACTATTTAGTCACTTTTTTGTATCTGGCCTATAGTGTGTCTTTTGGATGCTTCAAGTGTGGTCTTATCTGCCGAAACACAGTAGTTTTACTGGAGAGCATTGTTACTGTCCACTCAGATGTTCACCTGGAGAATACTGTCCTATTATAATTGATAGTCACAGGTAGACTACTTGTAAATAAAATTCTTGTTATAAGTAAGTTTATATTCTCATTTACTAACCAACTTTGTATAGTATGCAAATTTTCAACTCTAGTTACAAATATTTAAGCATTTTTAGACACTAAAAACATCTGCAAACAAGCAAACTATTGTTCCCTGCTGCTGTTATAATCCACTTCAAAAGACCTGAAAAAGCAAATACAAAAATCAATTTACAGAAGCGTAAAGGCTTTAGGAGAAAAAAATAAATTACCAAAAACATTAGAATTTATTGACTGATATTAAAGTCCAACAAAGCTAATTGAAAAACCCTGTTATTGATTAAAAAGTCACACAATCACCCAGAATTTACATAATAGGTGTGGCTAACACAAGATTAAATAGTCTACTTCAGAAAACAGGAAATAGCAAGATAATCAGAGCAAATCAGAATTCATTACAAAACCAGAAAACTGGGTCAGATGCACATTACATCTAGAAATGCAGAAAATCAGTTGGCTAGATTCTACTGTGTTAATTAAATTACAGTGACATTAAACTCAAGAGATGAACATTTATAGAAGTGTTGCAATATATGAAAGCATTCAACATTCTGGAAAGAAAAATCTATTTTTAATTGTAAAGATGTAGATAGGCATTGTACATACAATTCCAAATTAGTTTGCTTTATAATTTTCCCCACAATGCAATTACATGAATGAGGGAAACGGTTTTATTAGATAAGAATTTTTGGAGCTTAATTAGAATTAAAGCAAATGGACAGTTGTCGAGTTATCTATAACAAACAAACAAGCAATCTCAAATTATAGAAATTTCAAACAAACATTCAAGTTTTTGTGCTGAAGTTGACTTAAAACTGTCTGCAAAATTTTGAATATTCTAATGTGAAATTTTGAATCGAATATATTAAAAGAATTTTCTCCATGGTAAATAATTCATATTTCCAAGATCCTGATTCTATACATTTTCCAAGAAAATTAAAAAATAAAAGCCACCAAATTTTAATATATGCCAAGCTAAATAATATATTTTTGGTTTTGAGATTAATTTATGATTATTTGGGATCATTTGGGGTTTTCATTTATAAAATTCCGTTATCTAGATATTATTTAATTGTGGCAGGAAGTTGGACCAACGCCAGTTTGTGATTATTCAATTGATTCAGTTTGGCCTTTCAATTTGCTGGCAATATTTTTTTTATTTTTATTTTTTTTAATTTGCTCAAGAAAATGTATAGTCTTTATTTTTTGAAGATACTAAATGAATCAAATTACAGATTCAGCTATTTATAGCAATGATTTGCATTATCAATAAACATAATTGGTTTCAGTCATCATTAGAAAGGATTACTACCAGCTTATGACATTACAAACTAGTTACGGATTCTAAATTTGTTTAATCAGACTATTATAAAGTTTACAGATTTATGCAATTCAATAGATCTATAACCAGAAAACATTAGCTCCTCTCAGTCAATGAGGATCAAATATCATTTTTTTAAGAAAATAAGGTAACAGGCATTAAGAAGTTTCATCAGAATAAAGTTATCAATGCAGATCTTAAGTGTTAGAAAACACTTAAAAAAACTGATCATAGTGCATATTATTATGACATTTTCTTTTAACTTTTTAGGACAATTATCTAATCTAAAAGGTTTAAACTTCCTCAAATTCTAACACAAATCAATAAATACAGTAATAATCTCGAAACAGAATTTAAACAAGATAGTTATAAAATAAAAATCTGCACTTAAAAATATCAAATTACTGATTTGTATCTTTAATACTTTATTCAAATACATTCCCCAAACAAGTGAACAATGGGGCAGGAAGGAAAAGGCTAGTAATAATTAAAGAGAAATTGTGGCTAATTTTTAAAGAAATAAAAAAGCAAATGTTACAAATGAATTATGAATTAAGAAACAAATGATGATAGATTAGATTTCCTGAGTGTTACACTACTCTGCTTTTCAATAAATATGTAACCTTACAGGTTATTCAATTCATAAAGCACCAACTATAGTTGAAGTGTTAAAAGTTTCAATTTACATGCTCTTTAATATCTAACAAGAAAAAGAACAGACAGTTTAAAACCTGCAACATTGTTTATATGTTTCTGACAGCATTTGGCTACATTTGTCAATTTTTTTTCTGTAATAAAACTATTTGTTTCGAATTGATTTTTCGAGTTAATCTCTATTAAAACATCCAAAACAAAAATAAATTATCATTGCATCAAAGATAAAACGAAACTTTATGAACACTATTAACAGATTCAAATTTGGTCTGTATGAAAAACTTTTTCAGAGAATTGTTGGTTTCGAAAAATCTTGTTATAAGCGAGGTGCTAGTGTTTGTCACACTATAGAAACCCCCTAAACATAAGCACAGCCCAACCAAATTTGGCAAGCATACTCAATAGACTTAGGGGAAGCTTTTTAGAAAGTTATTTTTTTAACCCAACAAATGTTTTAGAGGAGGGTTCCATTTTCAACATGTGGAAACATAGTTTGAAAACGTTCTTTAATGATATAGTGTCATTAAAAAATTTTTAAGAACACAAAAAAACAAAAAACAAACATTTCTTTTTTTTGATAAATTCTCAAGATGACATAATGAAGCGTGTGTAATTTAAGAGGCTTTTTTTAAATCTCTCAATATTAAAATATGTGTAGGTACATATAAGGATTTGAAAAAAAAAACTTTTACGAATGTATTTGTATCAATGGGAACAAGAGATGCATGTGTAGCAATCAGTAGCCAGTCACATGCTTATTCCGCAGAGTTTTCAAAATCTCTCATCACTGGTTGGCTAAGACATTGAAACAAAGGAGTTTCAATTTTTGGCGTCAAAAATGTTGGGAGAACAAAGAGAGTCAGTAGAGCTGAGAGCGCAGAGCGGTCACT
>VCCN01007157.1:2389973-2403298 GCA_006491835.1 Architeuthis dux | reverse complement strand
TGGCTGTCGGCTGGATACATTTCAGACTTAAAATAATGCAAAAAGTGAAAGTCTATAAAAGGTAAAGAAAACCTGAAATGGAAAAAAATGTATTTTTTGCCACCTTACTCTGAAAACAGGAAACTACTTAGCTATATAGAGAAGGTATAGCTATAAAAATCAACCTTTAATGAAACCCCACTTAGAAAACACATTATAATAAACTTTAAAATATACTAAACTCATTAAACTTTACATTATGTTACATTATACTAAGAGTTATCTGAACTTGGATTTTTAGGTTTATATTTAAAGATTGATTTCTTTACACCATTGCTTCAACTATAAAAACTTGAAAATTTAATCATAGTCCTGGTGCTGTAATAGAGACCCATAGGAATTTTTGAGTTGACTAATGAAACCAATAGGACATGCTAGAGGGACCATCAGTGAATAAGAATATCTTGGGTAGACATTCCAGATTAGTGGCAAAAACCTCTAGCACCATTTTTCATAATGGCGGATTTTCGCTGTCATGCCCTAGTCAGAAAATTTAATTTTTCATCAAATATAGGCATATTGTATATCGTTGGAAAGGAACTTCATGTTGAGTAATGTTTACAAAAGAACCATATGCCTCAGAGCAAGTCATTTTGCATTATTTATAATCAAATGTCATAAACCCTTGTTTTAAAATGAAACACCTGTGTGGATTGATAGCTAAAAAATAGGGGAGGTAATTGTTGATGGATCCGCTCTGAAATTTAATCACTTCCACAATTTAATTGAGAACTTTTGGAGATATTGTGTGGACAGACAGAGAACCTTTGGAGCTATTGTGTGGTGTGGACAGTTAGCTAGAATGTAGGGAGGTAATTGTGCATGAATCCACTCCAAAATTTTGTGATTTCTTTCACACCCTTCCACAAAATTCCATTGAAATCCATTGAGAACTTCTGGAGATATTGTGTGTAGAAACTGGGAAATTTTGATATTGTGTGGTGTGGACAGAGAGCTACAATGTAGGGGAGGTAATTGTGCATGGATCCACTCAAAAATGTAA
Organism: Architeuthis dux; assembly: GCA_006491835.1. Classification (NCBI taxonomy): domain Eukaryota; kingdom Metazoa; phylum Mollusca; class Cephalopoda; order Oegopsida; family Architeuthidae; genus Architeuthis; species Architeuthis dux. The sequence continues at coordinate 2,402,256 of VCCN01007157.1, read as the reverse complement.
TCACTTCTTTCCTAATCTATTACTCACTCTTCCACAATAGAAATTCATTGAAGACTTTTGGAGATATCACGTGGACAGTCATAACTTTTGGAGATATTTTGTGGCTGCAGACAGTTAGCTAGAACATTGGAGTGATAACTGCACAAAATTTCTTTGGAATTCATTGAGAACTTCTGTAGATATTGTGTGGATATATAGAATTTTGGAAGATATTTTGTGGTGTGGACAGATGGCTTCAATGTAGGGGAGGTAATTGTGCATGGATCCACTCCAAACTTTAATCATTCTTTTCCATTGAAATCTATTGAGTTAGCTAGGACATAATTGTGCATGGATCCGCTCCAGAATTTCCTGACTTCTTTTGTAGCTTATTGCCCACCCTTCCACAAAATTTCATTGAAATCCATTCAGAGAATTTGGAGATACAGAACAACCAGCACTAAATAAAACCCTCCAATCTGTCTGTCTGTCCACATGATATCTCCAGAATGATGAATTAATATGAAATTTTGTGGAAGGATGGGCATTAAGCTACAAAATCTTGGTGCGGATCCATGCACAATTATCTCCCCTATGTCCTAATTAACTGTCCGCAACCACAAAATATCTCAAAGTTCTGTCTATCCACACGATATCTCTAGAGATTCTCAATGAATTTAAATTAAATTTTGTGGAAAAGTGGACAATAGATTAGGAAAGGAGTGATCATATTTTGGAGCAGATCCATGCACAATTACTTTCCCTACATTGTAGTTATCTGTCCACACCATAAAATATCTTCAAAATTGATCTCTCTGTCCACACAATATCTCCAGAGGTTCACAATGAAACTTTGTGGAATGGTGGGCAATAGGCTACAAAAGAAATCTGGAAATTCTAGAGTGAATCCATGCACAATTACTTCCCTACATCCTAGCTAACTGTCTGCATCACACAATAGCTCCAAAGGTTATTTGTCTGTCCACACAATATCTCCAAAGGTTCTCAATGAATTACAATGAAATTTTGAGGAAGGGTGGACAATAAGGTACAGAATAAGTGATTACACTTTGGTGCAGAACCATCAACAATTACCTCCCCTATGTTATAACTGTCCACTGTCTAAGGCATATGGTTCTCCTGTAAACTTTACTCAGCATGAAATTTCCTTTCAAACAATATACAATATGCCCATATTTGATGAAAAGTTTTTTCTGACTAGTGCATCACAGCAAAAATCCTAAAAGTTTTTGTTATTCTTACTCACTGAAGGTCCCTCTAGCATGTCCAATTGGTTTCATTAGTCAACTCGAAAGTTCCTACAGGGCTCTATTACAGTGCCAGGACTATATATGTGGAAAGTGTAAACTTTTATGAATAAAACTATTTTTTACACCCATATATCCTCCTAGTAAACTGTTCAAATGTACATAGCAAATTAGATAAGAGTAAAAAGAAAACAGGTGTTTCTATTAAGAGGTGCTTTGCCTTAGTTCAGATCACCATTATACATTCAACCCCAACAAATTTTCTTTGAACTTTAGCTATCTATGCATGCGTCAAACATTTCTCTCTCAACAGTTTTTGTTCTGCAACTCTAATCCAAGATGCATCCTAAGAGATCATCCTGCATGTTACATCATAGATTTTATGACAATCATGGTTAAACAAAAGATTGCACTCTATTCTTATCCAGAAGTCTGCAATGATATTGTATTTCATCTCTTTCCCATTCCACTTTTGTTATGATGCTTCAGCGGTGTTAATTTTGCTCGTCACACATTCCTGTTGATTGCATCTGTCACTTAACCTACCAAGAAATTTAACAAGTCATCTGAAGATGCAGTCATGAAACTAGATGCATGACAATGTAACAATTTACATTTCATGTAATAAACTTAATTCTTTTCTGACTCTTTAATTCTTGCAATCTTTAATCAGAAATTATATTTACATATATTAGCTATTTTTTTAAAAATTCAGTTATTTCATCTTTTGGCCTATATAACAAAAGAAAAAAAGCAAATATTTTTTGTCTTGTGCAATAAGATCTAACATGCTGGTAAACACATTAGTTTTGTGATTGTATAGTAAAATGAACCAAGTAATTTAAGAATTTTTACATACTGTAAAATCCTACCAGAAATTAATACTTTCCTCATTAACTTTAATGATTTACAAAGGATTTGCTAAAAAGTCATTAAAATTCAGCAAAAAGTTTCTTTATTTCTTATACGTAGGTTGGTTTGAAAACTTAAACAAAACTAAACTAGTGAAAATGACATAACAGTGGGCAAAATAATTCTTTTTGTAAAATATTCTGTAATCTATACTCTGTGAAATTGGTTCCTTAGTTTCTCTTTAAGAAAATGAGGTTAGTATATATCTAAATTTAGTTAGATGTGTTTTTTAGGATGGTGGTGTGATAGTGAACAAATATGACTGGCATAATTTATCTGATGCTGCCCATATTAAAATAACTTTCACTTCTAGTAGCAAATTTTTAAAAAAAAGAATAGACCAGAGAAAGATGCAAATTTTATACTTTTCTATTTCTTCATTTTTACAAAGATAAAAATTTTGTTTTTTTGTGTTTATTAGAAAATGCAATTACATCTATGTAAACTTCAAACTATCGATTTAAAAAATAAATTAGCTTATTTCTAATAAAATGTTTTAATAAATAAGTATAATATTTGATGAAAAAACTTCCTAATTTTGAAACTTTTGTGTTATGATATAGTTTTAAAAATGTCCTCCTGCATTTACATATAAATTTGAAATTCTGCCTTTTGTGACAAAGTGACAATAGGGGATGCAGCAATTTGTCTAGTTGACTGGTTTCCTTGCAAGAAATTACTGGCTCTTCACCTAATCTTGTGCTTTTTCAAAGTATGAGATTGTTTTGAAGTCACTTTCCATGTACAGACTAAATTGAATTACTGAATAGTTTCCTTTCTTTTCAGCTTGAAACTAAACCCACAGTTAATAAAAATAGGGTTTTAAATAGCCCAGTGAAAAAACTATCTACTGGTCGATCCTACCATCTTATGTCACCGATTGACAGTGACCAAGAATTAAATGACTTGGAAGTTGCTACAGTTTTGGCAGAAGGTAAGAATTTCTGGATATTTAAACTAATATTGTCATCTTGTCTCATTTCAATTAGTACATTTAATTATTTCTCAAGACTTAATCCACTTTCCTCATTTTGCCTGGCTAGGCTTAATGTTAAGAACCTATTTCTGTTATTGATTCTGATTTGTCTGAACTGATATCAATCCTTCTTTAACATTGTCTAAAATTTTGACATCTTCTTGACCAAAAGATTTCAATCTCAAATTAACAGAAGTGTTATTTAATTATTTACCAGAATCAATGTGTTTGTATTTGTGCCTCTACTTTTTAAGATGTGATCAAATTTAAACCAAACTTATCTCCATGTAACCAAGCCTTTGGTAAAATTGTGTTATTTGTAGGAAGACAATTAAAATCAACAAGATTTTAATTGTATATCCTTTTAAGACAGCACTTTAACATAATAATTAAAGTTAATAAATTTGTTGTAAACATTACCAAATTTAACAATACTTAAAGAGCTTTTAATAAAAAGGAATATTTTATCTGTGTAATCCTTGAATGTACAAACTTGATACATCTCATCAGATTAGTTAAGCAACATTATGTGACAGCTTTGATACTATGGGATCAGAATGTGTAATTTAAAAAATGGTCCTTTTGTCCCAGTAAATACTGCAAGTATTTGAGTATCCTCTGCTTCTGTCTCTTTAATGTGGTGGAGAGGTGCAGTTGGGAAGAAGGTCCCCCTACATAGGTAACATAAGGTACTTTCCAAAGTGTGAAGGCCAGCATTCTGCTGGACATTTTTTATAGTTTGAACCCCTTCCCAACTCAATCATTCTAATTAAAATCTGATGAACCAGGACCCTATATTTAGGATTAACAAGTAACCAAAGATATTATACAAAATGAATAGAAACTTGCACCCAAATTATCTACTAAGCTTAGCTTAGTCTGACACAAGGCCATATGGGAGGGATTGGAAGTTTGGGGCAACACCATCTTCTAATTAAAAGTCCAGGCTTTGACCTGTGATAAAACACCAGCCATTGGTGCCTTTGGGAAATACACAACTATCTCAGTTACAAGGCAGGCCCATATAAATATTTTCTATGTATAGCTTAGCTTAGGCTGATACAGGGCCACAATAGAGGAGCACTCACAAAGAATCAAACTCTCTCTCTCTCAACTAGCAGTGGTCTGCAAGACTAGTTTGGTAACCATTGCTCTACAGCAGGCACATCTTTCATCAGCATTATAGAAATAATAAACCTGTTTTGCAGATTTGATAGATTCAGAGAGCAACTCTCTCTCTCTCTCTCTCTCTCTCTCTCTCTCCCAATAGAAAGAAATGACTCAGACAAGGACAATATTCTCTAAATCATACACCTTCAATAAATACCAATTTTCAGCGTAACCAAAGTATCTCTGTTGTTATCCCACTTTTATTGATGTTATACTTGGCATCCATTTTACATTCTTTATACCAACATGGCAAAAGAATGTAAAATTCTGGGCAACTACTTGTAAGGGTATCAAAGTTTGCACAAAACAGCTTATATAACTATATTAAAATTACATTGATGCAAATGTCTGAAAGTAAACCTGCTATTTTCAGGAGAATCCCACGTGCAGAAATTCTCTTCAGTAAACAAAAGCAGAAAGTCTGATCTTCCCAGTAAAGTCAACCAGTCACCTTTCAGGGTAAGGAAGTCATCAGTTTTTACCATTCGAAAATACAGCTAAATCTTAAGTGAAAAAATTTATCATTCAATATTTCTTTTTATTCCATGTTTGCACATAAATAATTTGTACTATGTGCATATATAATTATATAATCATTTTTCTTTTCAAATATTTTACAACTATAATTATTTGTTTGAAACTAACGTAATTTTTAACTAGAAATATTCTTTTTGTTTAACAGATCTGCTTCTCTAAAACTATTTCATTGCTTACAATCAATTGACAAAGTTTTCTTAGATATTATGTCTTCTACAAGATTAGATCATCACCTCTGGCTTTTTATTAAACACAAATAATTCTCATTTTACTTTATGATGGTACTTTATAAAAATCTCAATATCTACCTAGCTGTATATGATGTTTATATTTTATATTAATAAATTAGTTTTGTCATCTCCTCCCCCAACAACACATAATAAAAATGCTGAAGTTAAGTGACCAATTATATACTTGTGGTATATATCACATGAAAATTGTTCTATATGTCTGCCTACCCACTCACATAATGTGTCAAAATTACTATTGCAAAAATAACTCTAAAAAAACCCACAGATAACACTATAAAATAAGCAAAAACACAAATAATTGTTATGAAATTGTATGCTTGTAATTGGTATGGATACACTTATATTTAGTTGAATTTGTGTTTCTTTCTCATCCCCAGCCATCAACAGTAATCACAAATTTGCAAAGAGGCAATGTACAGACCACTACCCCATCAATGTTACAAAGTAAGTCACTAAAGATTTACTATTATTTCAAGTAGAAAAAGGTTTTATGTATGTATTAAACATTTTTTCTGCTTGTTAATAATGACCATTATATTGAGTCTACTATACCCAGTGGTGTAGCAAGAGGGGGTGGACAGTCACCACTGGGCGCAAGTGTGAAGGGGCACAAAAATTCCTTAGCAGACATAAACTCAGATGTCATCTAAAGTCAAACTGAAATAATACGAGAGCTTATTTCATTCAAAGACATGTACAGACATTACCCTAAGCAACCTAAAAAATGTAATAGGAAGAAAAGTCACAACTAAATAGATAACATTTTAGGGGGGGGGGCAATATTATTGCTGAGCACCCTTGCTACGCCACTGTCTATACCATAAAATCATGATCAGTTCAGTTTCTGGTCAAGCAAAACAGTGCTCTCCTCCCCGTCAAGTGAATCAACAGATCTTCTGAAATCTTAATGAAATCATTACCATTGATTGAATTATTAGTGTCTGTTTTAGGCAAAATTATCTTGGAATATTTTTTACCAGAAGTTGTAGAACTGGTCAGATATCATAATCATTACAATCTCGGATGCTGTTAAAAATCTTTTTGTAGTTTAGTTTATGACTGCCAGCAGTTTGCATTATGATGTACCTCAAAAGATTTACTTTTTGCATAAAATCTGAGGGGAAATTTTTTTTTTTTTTTATTGTATGAGCCTACCTAGTAAAATTTATTCCCAGGGGTTTTAAATGTTATAAGACAAGAAATCATAATTTTAGTAATAGTTGAAGTTTTCTTATAAATTTTAGAAGTTGTTATATGAAAAATTGTGTTATTACCACCCCCCAAAAATCACCCACCCAGTTGCAACGGAATATGCAATTGTTAGCAGTTTTCCAGAAAGAGATAAACATTGAATAAGAAACAATAATCAGTTTTGGATTTAATGTTATTTTCAAAAACTGGCGCAATAAGTGTCTTTGTATCTTTTGAGGTACCATTTAGGTACATATACCTGTACATCATTTGACCTTTTCCCAATATTAATTGAAACCAGTTTAGTATTCAGTTGAAACTAAACCATTTCTCACTATGCTCAGAAAATATATAACAATTATCTTGATAATTAAAACATTTGTTTGTGAGGCCATATCCATAACTTGTTGATAAATAACATTTGCTATTTTATGTTTAACAAAATAAATTGTCTTTGCTTGTTTTTGAGACTCTATTTATTTTCCTAGATATCAGTATCCACCAAAAAGCAGCCCAGGGAGAACTAGTTCTTTTGAGGAATGAATCTACTGACAGTAAGTTTGTGGTCATAACCTTTGCTATTATAATCTTCTATCAAGTATGGTGATTCATCCAAATTCCAAACCAGTTTCTTTCACTTGAACTACCATAGAAAGAGTGGCCCGAATTAATAAGTTGTATAAAAACAACTAAAATTAGGATGAAGATAAAAACTAGTCAAATTTAATAAAAACTAAGTGGTGTAATTCCATCTTGTTTATTAGATTGTTTAGAAAGTAATGTCATTTGAAAGTTTCAATTTTAGAATCAACCAACTAAAACAATCTTGAGAAAACACTAATGTAGATTAGCTTCCATTCATTTGTTTGTTTTTTCCCCTCAATAGTAACATTTAATGTATGGCTATTGATTTTAATGAATACTGTTGCATACCATATGAACTTGTAGCAATGCAATGTAGACTCTGAGTAATAATTGTGCTGTGTATTCAGGCTTAGCCAGTGTACAAAAATACCAGAAATGGTTTGGCAAGTTTGAAAAAACTTAATTTTAGTTTCTTAGGTATCGCTTTGCAATTTGGATCTGTTTAGAGTTGAAGCTGATTTGACACAAAGTGCCAAAGAGTTGATTTAAAAGCTGAATGATTCAGATTCTACTTTTGAAACACCTTAAGCCAGTGGTTTTGAAACTGGGGTCCATGGACCCCTGGGGGTCCAACAAATAATGCTTGGGGGCCGCAGGAGTGTTCCTTCTAAACCTGAAATTGCAAATCTTGTGGCAGAGAAACATCACACTGAAAAATATAATTATTGTACACAGACCTATACCATATATTAGAATTCAAATATATGTAATCCATTTAGGATAAATATGATTTTTAAATGTCAAAAATTGTTTATTATTGTAGTTCATTAATTACAGTCAAATGTTAAAAATAGGGGTCTGCCAGAATATTTCCTTTTATAGGTGTCCTTGAGTGTTTAAAGTTTTGAAACCACTGCCTTAAGCAGATTGGAATGATGTCTACAGAAGAGTTTTGGCTACATCATGAACTCTCACCTGAGAATTGAATACCTGATTTAACATTTTGCTGACCAGGAATGAAAATAAACTTTTCTTCAAATTCTTACTGGAGATGAAAAATGGATAATTTATGTCAATAAAAAAGACAAAAACAATGGATATTGCTCAATAAAAACCTTGTTCCAATACCGAAACTAGAGCTCCACCCTTATAAGATCTTGTTATGCATTTGGTGAAATATGGCATGTTGGACTACTGTTAGAACAAGGCAAAGCAATCACTGCAGTTCATTATTAGGAAAATAAAAAAATGCATGTTTTTACTTCATCTTGTCTTACAAATGTAAACTGTTATCAGCATCTAAATTACTTGCCAAAAAGTCAAAAATGTTATAAAGTTGATAAATATATTTTATCTTACTTTCCAAAAATACATAATTTGTGAATACACAATGAGAATGAAGTACTGTTCATTCAAGTAGAAATAGGGCATGTCATAAATGAACATGAAACACAGGATTATCAGTTAAGCTTCTGATTGTAAGTATTCTCCTAATTTCAAATCTCCATAACCTCTGATCTCTGATCTACTGACCAGAGATTAATACTCTGTGTTGCTGTAAACACTGTTATCCACTGATACCAAATTTGTGAACAGACAATAAAGAGATAAGTTTTTCTCTTTAATGTTGAAAATAAACAATCATTAATGTACAGGAAATGTGTGCTTTATTAGAGCAATAATTTTAGTTACTATAACTTCTAAACTATTTACAATTGATACAGCCCTAAAGAGAGCACCTTCCATAGCATTGGTTAGTAAGATAGTTTCACAGGGTACCATGACTGGTGTGGCTTTGTACAAAACTAGGCAAAGCATATCATAGGTAGATGCTACAAGTATTGTTAAAATGAGTTCTTAGAAACCTTCAATCAAAACTGTCCACATAGGTCTCTTCAGTTTTTAAGTTAGTCTGGCTGGTTGGTTATGTATGTATCGCACGTATAGGTTGCACCAATGAAGCTAGAGGGCTGAAAATTAAAATATTTACTCCTTATTATGTCGAAGGAAGTTCTATACACTTACAGAAAACAAAAATGAAGATCAATAAAATTTTAAATAAACTTTCAATTTTACTAATTTTTGACAATTTAAAACAATATAAACAATGGTTCACATATTTCAGAATGAATAACTGGAAAAGTCTATAATATTTCAGATAGATTTATAATCTTGTAAATAAATAATTAAATAAATAAATAATAATCTTACATTTCATGTTATGGTTCACATATTTTTTTAATTCATTTTTATTAAAATGATAAAAATCCTTTTAACAAAATAATTAAGTACAAAAAAAGAAATGTTAGCTTCAAGAATATAGTGTTTAGTGAAAATCAGTCCTAATGAAACAATCCAATTTTGATGGCTTTGCAGTAATCTACTTGTTTTTTGTATTTTTTATTCTACTCCAATTTATCCAGGATATTGTTTTTTCTTGTTTTATTTTTCTGTAAGTATTGATGAGCAACATTTGTTAACTCTGTTATTGCTTGCATGTTAATGTAATATTTGTGAGAAGACTCTACTTTTAGTATTATTTTTATCAGTATTACCAAGTACATTATTTTATGTATCAAAATTGTTGCCATTCCGTTTTATTTTGTGCAGGTGCGAACATCAATCGAGTGAATGAACAGGCCATGGCTGCTTTATTATGGGCAATGGCTATTTGTTGCCACTGTTTTAAATGAAAACTTATTATTTTGTGTAGGTGTGAACATCAATCGAGTGGATGAACAGGGACTGACTGCTTTATTATGGGCTTGTGCAAATGGTCAATTGGCAACCATAGAATATCTGTTGAAGAACGGTGCCAACCCATGTACGCAGGGAAACAAGGGAGAGAATGCTTTGCTTTTTGCTTGCTGCTTTGGCTATGTTGACATTGCAAAGTTGTTGATAAAAATTGGAATGGATGTTAACTACTCAGATGAAGTAAGTTTGAAAATGCCCTATTTATTATATACAGTATTCATTACAATGACACTAGTGCATAATTACCCTTATTTATTATATACAGTATTCATTACAATGACACTAGTGCATAATTACCCTTATTTATATTGAGAAGTTATTTAAATTGTATGCTAGGTTATTCCATTAAATTTTAGATAAAATAACATAACTGAACAGGTTAAAAATGTCTAAAGTTCCAGATGAAAATATTTAGAGACTGCATTAATAGATATTTTTCCTTGTTTTCTTTTCCTAATCTTAATTCTTGGCTTTTTGCACCTCACAATATCCTATTTAATTTCTATTACATGTTCCATTTTGACAATCCACTGAACTAATGGTTTTCAAGTTTGCTTTCTTTCTGTTTCACTCACCTTCACACAAATACCTGTTTTTGTTGTTTCCTTCAAAATCCTTATGTAACTGTAACACCAGTATTAGATCCCTCACAGATGTTTAAAAAATTAATCGGTTTTCATTTACTCCCTAATGTATTATAGATGACCCAAGATCAAACCACTGATCTTTTTTGAAAACACAAATAAGATTTGTCTTAAAATATCTGTAAACCCTGGAAGCAAAAATAAAAATATAAAAAAAAAATATTTTCCATCTTTAACTATGGAAGAAGAGTATATTCATTTTTAGCAACAAAAACTCAACCATATATCCTTAACAGGATCTAAATTTTGTCAGCTAAACTTCTGACCTGCAATCTGTCCTATAATACACTAATCGAGTATTAGACCCCAAAGAAATAAACAAAACATTTCTGAAGAAATTTCAATTTTTCCGAATGACAAAATCAAGTACAGTGTAATTTAAATGTGTGCAGGATTTACTGCTTGTTTTAAAAAAATCTTTTGTGTGTTCAAAATTGGTTGTTGTGATTTATTTGAAGGTATGATTGAAACTGTTTGAATTTAATTCCATTGTAGAGTGGAAATACAGCACTTATGTATGCAGCCAACAACAACCATCCCAGTTGTGTGAAACTTTTGTTAGAATGTGGGTCTGACTTTACTATGTGCAATGAGGATCATCTGACAGCCATGGACTTGGCTGTTGGGCAAGGACACAAAAGTGGTGAGTATTTTTCATTTTGCAAAAGTGGTATTAGGTTGGTGCAAAAATAATTGCATTTTTTGTTATTTTAAACTTTGATGCTTATTTTGGAATAAACTATTTAACTGTGTTCATGGAATATACCATTTTGAAGCTTGAATTTCACTCTATTTATTTAAGCTGAACGTTTTCTTTTCACTATTTATTCTGGTTTATTTGATGTTGTCAAATCAAAGATGGAAAAAAAGCAAATTAGAGAAATTTTGTTGTATGGATTCAAAGTGGGACGTAAAGCAGCAGAAACTGCTCGCAATATCAACCAAGTATTTGGCCAGGGGATCGTCAACGAACATACAGCTCAACATAGAAACAGAGACGAGAGCCTTGAAGATGAGGAGGGTCGTGGACGTCCTTCTGTGATTGATGACATCCAATTGAAGGCCATTACTGAGGCAGACCCTTGCAAAACAACTCTAGAGTTTGCAGAGGAACTAAACGTTGACCATTCAACAGTTGTTCGACATTTACACTAAATTGGAAAAGAAGAAAAGCTCAAGAAATGGGTGCTGCACAAGCGGAATAAAAATCAAAAAATTTGCCAGTACAAAGTCTGCTCTCTGTTTCTTTTGCGCAACAAAAACGATCCATTTCTTGATCGCATTGTGACATGTTATGAAAACCATCGACAGCCTTCCGCACAGTGGCTGGACAGAGGCGAAGCACCAAAACACTTTCCCAAACCAAAGCTGTATCAAAAGAAGAATATGGTCACTGTTTGGTGGTCAGCAAGTGGAATCATCTACTAAAATCATCCACTAAAACTGAATCCCAGCGAAACCATCACAGCAAAGAAGTATTTCCAGAAAATCAAAAAAATGCATCAAGAACAGCAGCGTTTACTTCCAATATTGGTCAATCTAAAAGAACCAATTCTTCTTGCATGTCACGCGAATGACCCTTCAAAAATTGAACTAGGCTACAAAACTCTACCTCATCCAGCTTACTCACTAGACCTCTCTCGGACCAACTACTACTTTTTCAAGCATTTCGGTCACTTCCTGCAAGGGAAGGTCTTCAACAACCAAGCACCAGCTCAAAACCTTCAAAGAATTCATTGGTTCCAGGACCTCAGAATTCATTGATTCCAGGACCTCAGAATTCTATGCTTCCGGAATAAATGGACAAATTTCTAGTTGGCAAAAATGTGTAGATTCTTAAGATTCTTATTTCGATTAATAACTTTTATTCTAAGCTGAGATATACTGCTTTAAAGTTGAAAAACTGCAATTATTTTTGCACCAACCTAATATTTTCCCTTTTGGCTTTTTATTGGATTAAATTACTGGGGCGGAGAGTCTGTTCAGCACATACAAATTACTGGAGTCTGTTCA
>VCCN01007157.1:2333643-2365597 GCA_006491835.1 Architeuthis dux | reverse complement strand
AAAAAAATAATTTTCATCTTTAAAGTAAACTTGTTGAAAATTTGTTCGGATCAGGTTTCAGAGCTAGTAAACCGTATCAGCCAGATATGCAGTGAGCAAACCTGTATATCAAAGGTTTCATGAGTAATGCTTTTGCTCTATCTCTTGACAGTGGTAACTGTCATCCCCAAAAATAAATATGTTTGTGTTGGGGAAAGTTGGTCCCTGTTTTTTCTAGTGCTGCAGTGCCAAATATGTGCCTGTTTTATTTCATTTGCGGATAATTAAAAGAGGTGTTCCTTTTTTTTTTTTTTTTTTTTTTTTTTTTAAAATTGTTTTTCTAGTCCTCCAGTGCCAAATTAATGCCAAAGTGTTGTTTTCTTTTCTGGTTGTGTTCGTTTGATCACATATCCTGGTCACAAGGAAATCATGCAGATTTGTTATTCTCAAGTCGTAGTCTAAAGCGGTGGACTTCAAACTTTAAACACTCGGGGAACCCTTTTCAATATTCAAGAATTCTTTATATTCAAGAATTCTTTTTATTCAAAAACTTTTTTCAATCTCAATTGCATCATTTATTCCTATTCATGCCTTTCCCTAGGGCATTAGTGCAAAGTAAATGCAGATTATCTCAGTCAGAGTTTGAACTCAGCTTGCCAATTCTATTTTCCGTGCTGCTAACTGCTTGGCTACAGGAGCCTCCACTGATATTTTTTTAGAAATAAACAAATGTTTACATACAATACATAAGACGCTCCAGTGCTGCATAAAGTTGTCCCTTTTGCAGTTTGCAAAATAGCAGTTTTTACACTAAATTGACCTGTGGCAACTTCTAGTGACCACAGGGTCATTGCCACCTATCCCGTGTTCATCCTCGAGTCAAATTACCCATATAGACTACTTTTCAACCCCTAGGGTTCTGCTGTTTGGCCAGCCATAAGACTCAGACAAGCAAACAATTGCCAGATAAGAAATGGATTTATTAATGCATAAAAGAAAACATGAAAACCTAATTTTGTTACATCATAATTTTACATGAATTTGTAGATGTTACTCTTTTCCTCTTTTAGCAAAACCTATGGCAAAGTCTTGGTGTTGGATGGGGTTATCCAGTGCACAGAACGTGATGAATTCTCTTACCAAGAGATGCTTGCTCATTTACCTCTCAACTGTCATCCTAGCCCTAAGAAGGTATTTATATTTCTTTCTAATGAAACACACCATTGTAACTTGTAATTTATGTTCACTTTTTAGCCAATCAACACAGTGTGAATAAGATATTAGTGCAGTAATTGCAGCGGGAGATTTTATTTCTCTTTTCTGTTGAGGTTCTTCAAAATAGAGAAATTATGCTGAAAAGATTAAATATTGGCATATTTATTGATGATGTCACTTCACTAATTGAATGAAAACAGAATATGCATTGGACATAGCAATCCGAAAGTAAATATAGAGAACTGATCAAGCAAAACGAGGGAGTCAAAAGGATGGACGAAAAGGCAAGAGGACAACCTTGCAGGCATTGGATTGAGGGCGTGAATTTTTCTAAGTAAAATCCTAATGCTATTTTCAAACTTAGTAAAGTCAAGTTCAGCTTTTTGTGTTGATATTGTCTTTCTTTTTACTGTTCAGGTTTTGATCATTGGAGGAGGTGATGGTGGTGTTTTGCGGGAAGTTGTGAAGCATCCTCTTGTTGAGACTGTAGATCTCTGTGAAATTGACAAGGTATTTATATATTTGAAAGATAATTTTGTAATCTGAATTTTTAACTTTCAGAATAGTTTTTAAAAAAAAGAAGGTTTTCACTGTCTCTCTCATTATATACTGCTGATCCAAAACGAGTGTGAAAGATTTGCTAGTCATTTAAAGTCTCACATTTAAGCTCAAACCCAAGCAGACTGATTAAAAATAGTTTTTGAAAAAAAGTATAAACTTCACCCATGGTTATAACACCCATCCTAAGCAGCAAACAACTGTATCTTATTATTTCACAAAACTAAGTTGTTTAATGCCCTTAATCTGGCTACGACATCAGCCGTCACTGCATGGGCTTCACATATTACAAGTTTCTCTCGTCTCGGCATGCAATATGTGAAATGGACTTAAAGACGATAAGCACCCGACGTGGCATTACTCACTCACTCACCATCCTCATCTACAGCACCTGGTATTCTCAAGCAGTCACACAACGTTGCTTAACTTCAGTGATTCATAAAACTAATGACCAAACTATAATAAAACCGTCATTGACATTGCTTGTAGTATAAAGTAAACTTACGTTCATCTGTCTCCCGGTGGCGGCCATATTGGAAGGGGGGGTTGAAGGCGCTAAAGGCGAGCCCGGGGGAGTAAATACTGGTTCGAAACTGGAACCGGAAAGAAAAACCGGGCTAACTAAGTTTATGAGGCTGGTGACTAAATCGCGAGACATCAGTTCATTTTTTCTGGAGCGTGCACGCGTGGAAGACGTTACAACAGCCAGTTCACAACAAGCTATTTCGGCCGGTAACAACGCGGGATGGCCGGGAAGATCAGATTGCACAGCGATGTGATAAGACTGTTTAGCGGAGAGGGTGTGGCTCAAAAAGGTGAAGTTGGTGGCAAATACTTGGAAGGGGACGCGTTGGCTCTTTATCTAGAAATGACGGACGAAGATCAGTTGGACGCAGGATTGATAGAGGCTAGACTCAAGGAGGCATTCGCGGAAGGGGCTTTTGGAAAACTTGTGGGGAAGAGGTGGACAGGGGAGCAGGCGGGTGTTTACGCCAACGAGATAAGGCGGTTGGCGGGGTTAGCAGAATTTCTGTGGGAAGGGTTGGAAAGGGTGTGAAACTCACGTAACGTGAATGGTTTCCCGGCCCATATTTCTGGAGACCCCTCAACAACTGCCAGGCATAGCAACCATGCCATGGCTGATGTCCTGACAAGTGCAAGGGTGTTGACCATCCGTAAGGCACAAAACCTTGGGGCGTTGGCTGCTGTGGGTGTGGTCGAAGGGAGGCGATTAACTGTGAGTGGCGAAGAACCAAGTGTGAGAAAGGGACAAATGCAACCATTCATGGGGCAGTGCTTCAGGTGTCGGGGGCCACACATGGTGAGGGTTTGCTGAGAGCCTAGGCCTGAGTTGACCTGCTACCAGTGCGGCAAGGCCGGTCACATAGCGCAGTACAGCAAACAGGCAAAGGGGAGCCGCTGCGCCAGTGGCTACCCCCTATACCCAGTAAAGGAGCCCCATCGCAATTTCCCAACAGTGAAGGTGACAATGGGAGGGGGGCGGGGGCCCTTGTCAACACTGGCAGCACCACAACAACGTTGGTCACTCCAGGACTGGTTGATGGGTGGAGTGGGATGAGTAAGATCAGGGCGGTGGACGGAGAAATTGTGTGATGTGGTAGCGCTAATTGTGCAAGGGGTGTGACTAGAACACTCGGAATGGACATTATTGATAGGCTGGGGGGCGTTACAGTCACCAAGGAAGGAGTTAGGTTCAGAGTAACCAGTGTGCAGTGGGTGTGCAGCCAAAGAGTGGCGATGGTGGTGTAAGTTAGAGAAGGGGGTGGGAGCATAACAAGTAGAGACAAAGACTTTCACGCCGAATTTGATGAGGAGAAATGGACCGTAGAATGATTTTGGGAGGGAGAGTGTCCAATTTTGAAGAACGGGGTAAATTGTTACGAGGGTACGTTAAAGGGAGGTGTGAGACCCGAGTTCGAGAAAGAGGTGGAGAGGTGGATAAAATTCTTGTGCCATGGGGAGAACAGGTTAAGAACGGCGTGTTGCCATTAATGGCGGTAGTTCAGCCAACTAAGAACAAGGTTAGACTAGTATTGGACTTCAGGGAGTTGAATCGTCATGTGGTGTGTCACACGTGCGGTGATGTGACAGATGTGTGCGGGGAGACCATGTGTGCATGGCGACAGATGTCAGCGTACTTGCAGCACCACATGGTGGATGGAGTTGGGTGGGAAGATAAAGTGGGAGATAGTATGGTTAATATGATGAGAGATATTGTGGAGGAGGTGGAACGGTATGATCCAATGAGAGGAAAGTGGTACGTGCCTGAGACATAAAAGGCGGTGGTGTGGTGCAATGCTAGCAGCGTGGCAACGGGTGTCATTTTGGAGATAGGGGTTGTCGAGGCGGAGGATGCAGCTTGGCTAAGAAAGAAAAATGACAACCCATATCAATGTAGCCAAATTGGAAGCAGTGACTAAGGGCCTCAATTTAGCCCTGAAGTGGGGTCTGTGAGACATCGACTCAGCTACAGTGTTTGCTAGGGTCAAGACTGTGATCATGGAAGAGAAAAGGGTGCGGACTAAAGGGGTCGCAGAAATGCTAGTCAAGCGTCGTTTGGGGATTCTGGGCGAGTTTGGCTTGTGAACTAAAAGTGAGTTTCGTGCCTTCAGAAAAAAACAAGGTGGATGTTCTTACAAGGGTGAGGAAGGCTTGGCTAAAAGTGCCAGAGGATTCTGGGAGAGGGGTTGCCACCGTGTGCTGTCGGGGGAACAGGGATCTGAGGGAGATGCATGGCATGCATCACATGGGGGTGGACAGAACCCTATACCTAGCCAGAAAAGTGAACCTCTAGTCCAGAAGGTGGTGAGGGAGTGCGACAGGCACCAGTCGATCGACCCCGTGCCGAGTGTGCACAAGGTCGGTGAAATTCAGGTCACGAGCAACTGGAAAAGGTTGGCGATTGGTGTGACGCACTACCGAACAGGTGCGTACCTATCAATCGTCGATTGTGGGTCAGGACGGGTGGCTATATGGCGAGAGATTAGGACGGAGACAGATCCTCATCGGATCTCCCTGTATAAGTATTAAGTAATATATACAACGCACTCTTATGTACATTGTTTTTCTCAAATTACCTGTGGCTAATTAATGTTGTGTTCATGTACCAGGAGCCTAGGATGTGTTTCTCTTACCTGTCTGTTTCAATCTTTGCCTTTTTTATTGTAAATAATTTTAGGTTCATGCTTTTTCCAAAGCAGTGGTGTGAAATAAGAAAGGCAACTGTTTTACTGCACCAGTTTCCTGCTGTATGATTCATTTCTCTCACTTTCATAAAGCCTCTTATTAAATCTTTCTTGTTTTCCAGAAAGTTGTTGAAGTCGCAAAGAAGTACCTTCCACAGCTTGCATGTGGTTTCGGTAGTTCTAAATGCAACATCCATTTTGCTGATGGTTTCAAATTCATGGCTGAACATAGAAATGAATATGATATTATCATCACAGATTCCTCTGACCCAATTGGTATGATTTCTTTTTATATTCTTAGTAATAAGCTTATATGAAAACTTATGAATTATGAATCAGAATATCTCTGCCTGTCATTAAGAGGCCACAAAAAGACAACTAGGGGGTTGATATACTAGCCTAGCACATTTTATTACTGTTGGGTAAATTGTATCCTCTAACAGTTTGTTTTTTGTCAAAGGTTGCTTGAAATATTTTATAATCTATACATATAAAAGCCAAATATGCAAATGAGTATGTTCGTTTGGTTGGTTGTATGTTTGGTTCTACAACTGGTCCAAATGAGATATAGAGTACACAATGAATAATAGAATTAAAGAGTAGGAAAATGAAATGTTCCCATATCAAAGAAATACACCGACAAATGTGTCTGTCAACGCAACAATGTCAAATGCTTTCTCTTTCCTTTCGACTTCTTTGATGTAGCTGACACAGTGAAGAATTGGGAGGGGGAGGGGGGAAGGCAGTTTCTTGCCAAAAACTTGCAAAAATGGCTAAATGCAAATGCTCTCAGCACACAAAAAGTCAAAATGTCTTAAAATTTAAATATGGTCAAACCAAAAAGTTCATTTGGCCATCAACTTTATTTTGTAAGGAAATAAGTTATATTTATAATAAAATAAGTTTCTTTCTGTGACTTTTCATACGACACAATGTCAGTGGTGACTTTTCTTAAGTTGAGACTTAAAAAAAACTTAAAATTAGGATACTTGAATTACGGGTATATGCTAGTATTTAATAAAGAGTATGATAATTTTTCCTAAAAGAGTTGAGGCATCATAAAACTGCAGCCAAGAATGTATTCAACTGTCTGGTCTTTGCCTAATGAGAAATCTTGTTCTAAATATGTCAGTAAACTCAAAATGATGAAGAATGCAAAATAACCACTACTGTGCAATTAATTGAATAAATATCAGAAACTGTCAACTAAGTTTGAGTTTTTAAGTGATTCTGGCTATCTATGTATGTGTACAGCCTACAGTAATGGCGCTAGAGAGCTGAAAATTTAAACATTCAATCTTTATGTCTAGAAAAAACTTACAATGTAAATGTAAAAATGATAATGCTGCTTCGAATGTGAAGAATTAGTTTTATGGGGTCTATACAGGCCCCATAAAACTAATACAATATAGTTAAAGATTGATATTATTAACCATTCAGAAACCGGCCAAAACAAAATTAAAGGATATGTAATGCAGTAAAGTAGAGTTCATAAAAAGTATGGATTGATGACCAGCATAGAAAAATGGCTCCAGAGAGTCTTTCTATAATTCAAGGCAAGGCTATTATTTTGGGAGGAACAAATAATTAACATTAATCACGTTAACATAATTATAAACAAGTGGTGTTTTAAACAATCAATGAAAACTAAATTCTAATTCTGTGTACCACCTCACCCTCGACCTCCGCCGTTCACTCCACGCCAAGCCTCGACCACCCACACGTTGTGCTCAAAGATTGATGGACGAAGTCTGAGTGCTGGATTCAAAGCATCGGCGAAAGACGATATTAAAGTGTCAACAACCACTCCAGGACCTCTGATCAAAAGGCCTCGCCGAGAACACTGCCAGTGTCTTACTTCAGGTCGTCAAGTGTAACCTCAGTCCAGAACATCCCTCAGTCTCCCTTCTCGAAACCAACAGATCAATATTTCTGATAAACAACTTTCATTTCCACTTCAAACCTCAAACAAAAGTACTTATTCTGATACAATGTAACTCTAAAATCTAGCATAACCATAGTATCACATCTGTACAATGTACATTATTTGCTTTATTTCTTTAATAGTTGAAGTTTTGACTTTGCCTTCAACTTGAACTACATTTTGTGTTACTCCCCCCCCCTAAAAGTTTTAATTTTTAATCTCTAGGCCCAGCATCATCATTGTTTGAGCAGTCCTATTATGAACTGATGAAGAAAGCCCTCAGGCCGAATGGTATAATCTGTAATCAAGGTAATGTTACTTTTGCTATAAGTGACCTGTAAATAATTAATGTTAAGTTTTTTATTGCTAAGTCTATACCATTTATAATTATGTAGACTTTTTAATTTTCAGACTGCACTGTAATATCAAAATCAGCAAATTAAAAACTACATCCAATCTACAAATTCCGAAAGAACCAGCAAGAAAATAGTAAATAATGGTAAATAATATGTAGACTGAAAAATAAAAATGCTTTACTGAAACCAAAAG
Source organism: Architeuthis dux (assembly GCA_006491835.1). Taxonomy (NCBI): domain Eukaryota; kingdom Metazoa; phylum Mollusca; class Cephalopoda; order Oegopsida; family Architeuthidae; genus Architeuthis; species Architeuthis dux. The sequence continues at coordinate 2,358,166 of VCCN01007157.1, read as the reverse complement.
GAAGTGCCAAAAGTCGGTCAGCAGTGTGGAAAATGGACTCTGCATGCCGAGTTGAAACTCTGACTGAGACTAATGCCCTTGGGAAAGGCATGAATCCATCTCCTCTCCCCCCAGCTATGGGTAATAGTGTATGGTGAAGTCTATTTTACATATCACAAACAACTAGCCGAAACAGAATCTTTTGATATGTGAAGCCCGGGCTGGCTGATGCTGTAGCCAGCGTAAGGGCACTACTTATTTTACTACTGGAACTAATTAACTGAAGTAAATTAACATTTTTAGCCTCTGCTATTGTAGAGAGAAACCTTCTGATTATCCAACAGGACAGGCGTGAGTATTTGGTTCAGATAACTGATTTGATCATAAAAAAGGAAGCCATATTGAACACAATTATGGGACCATGAAATCTTGTTTGGATAATTGATGTTTGTATAATCAAGTTTTCTCTATTCATATTTCTTCTTGCAACAGTAAATGAAAGCATTAATAATTTAGAGCTAATAATTTTTCATTTTCAACTTATGCATTTTATGTATATTATAAATGTTATTTATTTTTAAAGGTGAATGTGTGTGGCTACATTTAGAACTCATAAAAAGTATGAAGAACTTTTGCCAGAAGCTTTATCCGGTTGTGGAATATTGTTACACAACCATACCTACATACCCAAGTGGACAGATTGGATTTTTGATTTGTAGCACAAATCCAGTAAGTTTTTTTTTTTTTTCCTTCTCCATTCACTTTTGGATATGATTACAATGTTCATCATTTATAATATTGCTATTATTGACGATAAAGATAGAATTACCAAATTTTTGCCTAAAAATTAAAGTTTATTAATCTTAATACAAAGGTATAATTTTTAAAATACTTTTAGGAAGAAATATATTACTAAAGTGAACTTCAAAATTCAGGACAACAGCTCTTTCGAATCCAGATAAAATGAGATATTGCATCAGTTTTTAATGCCTTAATTTACAAATTATATTAAATTTACATAAAAATAAAAGCTCTTAAAAACTATTCCTTGAAAAAGTTTGGACATTTGCCTTTTATTTATATTGTATTAAAAAAAAAAAGTACATATACATAGTTTTCTGAGCCATCCTTCGAAACAGGAGAACAAAACATTTTCAGTGATTTCAACCATTGGCAATTTCTGCTATGGAAAAACTTAGTGTAAAATTCTCCTGCTTTAAAGACGGGTTTCTTTGGAGAATGTTTTTTTTTTTTTTTTTTTTTTTTTTTAAGAAAGATTTTTTATTAAAGAATTAATAATACAATGTTTACTCGCCTTAGTCGAAGTCATTTCTGAATTTAAAGGTTTTTAATTCAAATTTATCAAAGGAAACGAATACAAATTGAACTTAGATAAAAAAAATTTTTTTTAACAAAAACAAATCTTTATACATTAGTAATTACATGGTGGTTTATTTTTTTTTCAGAATGCAACTGATTAAAACTAAGCTAAATTCAGCTCACATTTTCAGCGTTCTTTTTCGCAGCAGTAGCACCATGTGGAATTGAACGCTGAAAATGATTGTTACTTTTTATGTGCTAAATTCAGCAATCACCTATTATTTAATATTATATTACTACAGTGGATAATAATGAGATATCCCCAAAAAATAAAACTCATGAAATAATTCTGCGGAAAATCTTTCCACGCTACAGAAACCAGTTTCTAAAGCAGGAGATTTTTTACACGATTGGGTCTGCCGTAGCAGAAATCGTCAATGCTTGAAATCACCAAAAATGTTCCGTTCTCCTGTTTTGAACATTGGCCGTTTTCTGTTATGCTATTATAGTTGAAATATTGTATGAAATTTATTTTGAAAATATTTGCATTATCATGAATGAGTTAATAGGCTGTGAATATAATTGCATTATAAAAATAATTTTTAACCACTATACAAATAACTTATAAATTATTCTATAATGTAAATTCAACTTTTGTTAAGATTTGGGTATTAAAAATTATAAATGAAACTATAAATGTGCTTTGTTTTAAAATCAGTGAACCTAAATTTTACATTTCCTTTTGAGTGTAACAACAAAAAGTTTAGCTTTCATTATTAAAAAAAAAAAGAAATGGAAGATCCTGACAACATTGTTCCCAAAGGATTACTGAGGGAGAGAGAAAAAAAAATTGCAACTTGACTTGGAGGTCAGGTTAACTCTTGTTCTAGTAAAGGTTAGTTTCTACCAGCTTTAGTCAAAGCCAAATTGGTACATGGTCTTAAAATTTCAAGTTCAATAAATGATAGGAAAGGCTTCACATCCCTACAACAGAGAGTAGTTTCTAATTCAACTTATGCAAATATCCATGTAATATTTTCCAGTCTGCCTTTCTTTAGTTTGATTCCAGACTAAAAAAAAGGAAGGAAATTGATAATTGTCTATGATAAATACTAATTTCAATTTTTAAAAAAAAGAAGTAAATGCTACTTTTGTAATCAGCAGTTCAACATATATTTTTCAGAACACTTTATATATGATCAGTTTTCTTGAAACAAATATAAACAGACTAGTTGAAGTACCCATCTATGCTGGGTTGAATATTTAGAGTGAAAAAAAAAAAAGGACACTGCCTCATATGACTTTACTTTGAGTTAGCAGAATTATAATTGCCTTACCAGGCTTAGGAGTCGTGTCTGCTCTGCTATTTTATCCAATAACTGGGAGATTTTCCTTGTTCACACATGCAACTTATGTTCGGTCTTATTCATACGAAAAAAGCAAGTCCGGCCAGGTGTCAGTGTGAATGTTTGGTTTCATTCTTATACCAAGGTGAAACAAATGAAATGTATAACTAAGAAATGAAACACTTCTGAAATTGTTTTTTGGGGGGAATGGGGACAGGCCTTAAAATGTGCGTGCGTGTAACTTTTAAATATTGTTTTGGCCATAAAAATTTTTAAAAAGAATGATTTAATACTGTTAAGAAATTTTTAAAAGCCTCTTTAAAAACAAATACTTTTTACGTCACCTATTCATTTTGTGAATTGAAAAGATTTTTTTTTTCTTTTTTTTTTAATCAACAACATTATTCTTTAATTATGTTAAAAATGTGCCTCCATTTAGTATAAAATTACAATGAAAATTGAACCCCCACCTAAACGGGGGGGGGGGGGGGTAAAAATAACTTGCTAAAATGCTTCCTCTAGGTCTATTGAGTATGCATGCCCAGGGAGTTTCTATAGTGTGACGAACAAACATTGCGACACCTCTCACTTGTTATTAATAATCTTGTGTATATATAACAAATGTTTGGTTGAAAACTTGGTTTGCTACTTAATTTTCTTTCTCGCCCTACAATTGCAGGATAGTAATTTGAAAGAACCAGTACGTGAACTCTCTCGAGAAGAAATCAAGAAATTAGGCTTACGATATTATAATAGTGACATTCACCGAGCTGCTTTTGTACTGCCAGAATTTGCTCGGCAGGTAAGTTTTCACTACTTTTATAATTTTTACAATAAAGAGTTTTGCTTGAAATTCCATTGCTGGGCTGAGAAAGGCTCTGTATGAAGAAAACTGTTTTTTTGCCTCTTCACTCTCCCATAATCACTATGCATATAACTCAGATGTGTTTGACCTCAATAATCCTCATTGAATATTACATAAACATTGGTCTGTGAAAAAGCTGGCCTAGTTGTCTAAATGGATAGAATTTATCTTAATATGAATTGAGATGTGACTTGCACTTTTGTTGTTCAGGTATTAGGGGCATAAAAGGATAATGTTACAAACAAATAGTTGAATAACTGAGTTCCAACCTACCCTTAGACTTGGGAGTAAAGTGCTTATCAAAGTTCACATAGCTCTTCTACCACTCAATGCATACACACAAGTGTTTCAATTTTTGTTGGGTAATCATTATAATGATTAATTTTTTTTTCACTTCCAGTTCCCCCTCCCAATGTTCTACTTATCAAATTCTTAGTCTAATAGTTATTTATAATCAGTTAGTTAATCAGTGTTTCTAACATTTTATATACTTATTAAAAGTGATTAACATGAGAATTTTTCACCTATATTCAATTGTTTTTCTCTTTTTCAGGCTTTAGAAGATTGAATTATCCAACAACAAAAGGCCAACAATAATCCATTTTTAAAATATATATAAAAAAGCGGACCACTCCATACATTAAATATGAATATTTTTTTTAATGTACCTTTGTTGGTCAATTAAAATACTTTTGTTGAATCATTCTTGCTTTTATCTCAGATTTGCATCCGGAGTTCAATTTTTATCATTTTACCTATAAAAATGGTTTTAAATTTTAATAAGCAACAAAAGGAAAGGCCAATAACAAGTATCCATACACTTGGCCTGGATTAGGGGTGCTTGGCCTGGATTAGGGGTGCTCTCACCATTTCTGTAAACAAGTAGTAGTAAATCCACTTAGGAGCTGTGAGAAGACTTTCATTCTTTTGCTCCATAAGGTTTATACAGAAAGTAATTGGCACATATTTTATGAGTTTTCGGAAAGCAGTAGTCAGTTACTACTGGGCTTAGTCCAAATTGATGTTACTTTCCTATCCATCTAACTCAATCCAAAAAAATTCATGTCAAATCTTTTACAAGTTCAGATAGGCTAGGTTTATTTTTAAAAAACATGTACATCACTTTTTTTTTCTTTTTTAAAAAATTTATTCTTGTTATTAGATGAAGTATTGTAACCCAAGGTTTTTATTAATTTTGACTACTTTTTACCTACATCTTAATTTTTTATACAACTTTCAATTTGGGCTATGTTTCTACAACAAAACAGCACGATCGGAAATAAAGAGTAAGCTTTTGGTGACAATCGAACTCGGTTTATTTGTTGCCGTAGAAACGACGGCCTGAATTTAAAGTTGCATTTAAGATAAAGGTAAAAAGTAGTCAAAATTAATAAAAATATAGAGATGTACACCACTTGTTTATTCAAGAAAGAAAAACATTACACAAATAGATTAGGAAATAAATAAATTTTAAGTGATTTATTAAAATTTTGGATTTCAACAATAAGTATTCACATTCAAATAGTTCTTAGGACGATTGAACTCCTTGTTGTTGGTGTTAACATTTCGGCTGATCCATTCTTCGGCCTTCTTCAGGTGGTTTTTTTTATCATTGCCTTGTCAGGTTTGGATTTCCATACCTTGTTCCTGTTGAATAGTGGAAGCCACATTGGAAACAGAAAAATCAGAGGCAGCACCCATCAACGTGTCGGCTGAATGTATTAGTCAGACAAGTGCGGAGATCAACCCGATGTGGTTTCCGCTATTCAACAGTAGGATAAGTATTCACAAATAAAGTTTTGTTTTTTATTAAATTTTGTTCTCTAAATGAGGAAGGAAAATATTTGGATGCTGAAATTCTGGGTTTGGAGGGGGAAACAACTTTTTTCTTTTTTAACAAAAATCTTATGACCAATAAATCCTGATCTAAAAAAAAAAAAAAAAAAAAAAAGTTATCAATTCTTTCGGCAACAACAGCCATGTGTAGTTCTTGCAATTTTTTTAAAAGTGTATTAAAAAAGCCAAAAGCGTGGGAGGGTTTTTTTTTGTTTTTTTTAAACCATTAAATAATCATTTTTTTTTTATTAAATCAAAAATGTTCAATATTTTGAAGAACCAAAATCATGATGGGATACATTTATCTTCTAAAAGAGATCCCAATATTTCTCTTACTGATGGGATGTAATGTCCCAGGAGTCTCAAAAGGGTTCAATTTTATCACCGTAAGAGGAAACATGGCAGTTTGGGCTGCATTCTTCTTGTGTGCAGACAATTGCAGTATTACTTTTCTTATATCAATGAGACATGATTCACGGTGATGCAGAGCATCAGAAAGTTTGGATTTGTACTTTAGCAAAAAAAGTATTAACACAAAATTAGAAATTTCCATAATATAGTAGTTTAGCCGGTCAACAAACTTCCCAATGTTTAATATCAAGTTGCACTTGGGAAACATTTTAAAGAAATCTTGCAGTTAATAGAGCTTTTACTGCAAGGGATTAATACTTCAAGTGAACTGACACTTTCTTTTTAGTGTTGAAGCAAATAATCACAACAAACCAAGAGATTTGTACAAGGGACCAACAATAAATAAAATGTTAGTATGTGATGTTTGAGATCAACACAATAACATTCCAGACAGTGAATGCCTACTGCCCAAGAAGTAAATCGGTTATGTTGAAAAAACATACAGTTAAATTGTCTATTTGCCAAAATATTTTCAATAATTGTAATATTGGAAGGCATGTGTATATATAGTTTTTATTGGATGGAAATTACTCTTCAAGTACATGTTGAGGTTTTGGAAGTTCAAGCAATCTAGTGTTTTGTCTATTTAAATATTTTATCAAGTAGGTGCACGTTTAACAAATAACAGTTGTTTCATGTGTAGGGGGACAGTGTTGCCAATTTAGATATGTTATATCTAAACTTAGATAATTTTTGTTGTGATTAGATGTAAGGAATTGCTTTTAGATATTGGGAGATAATATTTAACACGGCTTAGATATTTTTGATAAATGGTAAAGTTCAGTTTACCAATCATTCAAAATTTGGCCAAATCCCCTTAACTTCAGGGGAAGAACCGACTTGGTGAGTGAGACCTAGTGACCTTCTGGTGACATAAACTGAAACTATAACCAAAAAAGAAAAGCCTCTCTTTCTTAATCTTCACTTGGTCTGTTTCAACTTTGAAACAATGGACCCTTCCACTGACACTATTTTAGTAGTTTATTTTCTAAAGAAAAAAAAAATCTCATAAATTAAAATATCCATAAATTTTTTCCAAGTCCAACCTTTTTTTTAAAGTCTTATTGAACACAATGTTGAATTATATTTGATTGACGTTTTAACAGGGATTAAGTACTTGTTATAATATATGAAATACATTATATTGTATTTTGCATGGAAATTTTTAAATATTTCTGATACAAGACTTAACAAATCCTATGGAGGTAAAAAAAATATTTGTAATTCAAAATTTGTAACTGACGCTAATCTTGATTTTAGCTGACTGATTAGCTCTAAGAAAAGATATTTTTAGACAATATTTGCCTCAATTTTGGATATAAAAATTTAAAGAGTTGGCAACACTGCTTTCAGCTCTTAACAACTATCATTTAAACTCCTGTTCAATTTTTGAAGTGATTTTTGGCATAATTTGTATAATGAAAAATTTACTTATATGAGATTTCTAATAGGGTCAATTAAAGGGGAAAAAAATGTATCTTGTGCGTTAGAGATGGGTATCAAACAATTCCTAACCAAAAAGATTTCAGTAGCTGAGATTCTCTTCAATGAAATTTGAAAAAGGAGGAGAAAAAAGAGCACCGGGCACTTATGTGGCTGATATTTAAACAAATTATTTTATATCAGCCACAGAATTCAAAAAATCTTCAAGTGTAAAAATACTAAAATCTAAATTATTTTTTTTTTACCTCTGCCAACATGTCCACACACAATCTCCAAAAGTTCTTAATGAAGTTCTGTGGAATAGAAGGGTGGGCAATCGGCTAAGGAAGATGCGATTGATGTTATGTTTTTACAGTTACCTCCCCTGCATCGTATCTCTAAAAGTTCTCACTTGATTCCACTGACATTTTGTCGGAGGATAAGCCATGGTCTAAGGAAAAGGTGATTGTGGGCGGATCCAGCTTCTTTTTATATTTACCTTCCCTGCATCATAACTTGTGAACTGAAAAACATTCAGTTTTTAGTGACAATGACGTTGGCAGAGGTATGCACTCTGCTTTCTAGTTTGCAATTTTTAAAAAGAAAATATATTCTTCAGTGAAACAAGAATGGATAATCATGAATGACAGACAAAGTCATGATTTACATTCATATAACCACAAAGGAAGAAAGGCTAGTGAAAGACAATTGTTTCAGTTTATATTATTTTGCTTACTTCTCAGGAAGTGATGTGCAATCACTTCAAATTTTATTTAAGCCAACAATGAGCATGTGTTGATATTTCACAGGGCATCCCAAGAGGAGAAAAAAAATTACATGGAAAAAAAAAAAAAAAAAAAAAAAAAATAGTTACATTAAGACCAAATTCCTGCATAATTTCCTTGCACGTCTGATGGCATCGGACCCCCAGCTGTGAACAGTCTTGTACCTGTATCATCATAATTGTGAGTGTAGATAGAATTCAAATATGTCTCGTGCATTAGAGGTGAGTTGGTATCCTTGTTCTGCAAGATCGAAATGGAAAAAGAAAAGTAATTGCAGTTGAAAAAATAAATCAAATTCTAAAAAAAGTTTGGGAAAAAAAAGCCTGATTTCAAATCTGTGCAAAGCATTTAATATTTGTAAAATCTATGACAAGTTGCATAGAGCACCTACCATAGTGTGATAGTTACCAAGCTCATCTGTGGCATTGTGCTAATAAGCTTAATAACTATGACAAGCATGAATACACAAAATGGGTATTTTGAACTGGGAATATCATTTTTATTTTTTTTGCCCCCAGATGGAAAATATTTTTGGAAACTTTTAGTGAAAAATGTAATTTCCCGAGGTTTGTATATCATCACTTAATTGCACTATTAGACTATTGTACAGCATAAGTAGTTACAAAACCTGTGTGACATCATATCACCAAAATATCTTGTCAGCTGCTCCAGAACAAAGAAATATCCCATCAGCCAATTCAAAGGTACAGTTCTAGAAAACTTGCAGCTAATTATATATACAGTGGTACAAATATCAACAGAGGAAATACAATATTTTTTAAATGATTATTGCCTAAAACTAAGCAATTTTTTCAGCTTGTGTTTCAATATCACGTTACCTTGGAATATAGGCTATGATTTAGCTACAAATAAATTCACAGAGATACGACAAGTAAAATAGATACCATTATTTTATGCAAATTTGACATTTAATAAAAAAAATTTAAAAATTACTCATTAACAATTACTCAATTTACCATAAAAACAAGAGAAATAACAGCACAATCATTTCATAATACTCCATAGGGATTGTCAGATTTTGGAAGGAAGCTTATTAGTCCAAAAGTGGAATGGGTCAACATTAAATAACACCCAACTGAAAACCACATAACCATACAATTCACTTCTGAAGGAAAGGAAACCACTGCATCTCATGTAGGTCAACCTGAGCTATCAGGAAGCTGTCATTGCAATGAGATGGGAAATTCGGGGTGCGGGCAGATGTTGCAGTGTATTTAAATCAACCCAAGAACAGTAGTAGGGTATCTTCATTACATGGGTTAACCTGAAGATAGTCATTTCAATCAATCAGTCAACATTCAGCAGAGTCAGCAGGCAATTGAGATGGTGGATAGACCCTTGAGTTTTAGCACACTATCTCAGAGGAGTCCTCATTTGTTCAAAGTTTCTGGCATGCATGAGAAATACCAATTCAGAAAAATAAACATCCATTCTGCAGGAGAGATTTCTCACAATCTGATAGAAAAAAACAGAAATCTTTTCATAGAGAATAGAGATCCATGCCATAACTAAAGCGACTATAGAATGACAGTTTCAATACCTTTTTGAACCTAAGTAAATAGCAAGACTGGCTTTGTTGTTTTTTTTAAAATGCAACCTGGCCAAATATCCTACAAAAGAAGATAGCAGATCTGATAGATTTGATGCGTGAAAAGGTAAAAACTCCTAAAATCTGCTAGTGGCAAGTCCATCAACTTTTAATTTGAATTGTTTATCTTGTTGTATTATAACTTGTTTGAAGATGAAAATATCTATTTACCTTTGTTATGTGTAGACACGCATCATATACGAGGTGCTACTAATTCTTGGGGGAAACAGTTCATCTTTTAAGTTATCCAGCATTTCTCATGTTTGCTGGACTTTCATTTATCTCTCAAAATCATTCCACCAGGAAAAAAAACATTTTTATATCAATTTCTTTTCCTTTGAGGGAGACATTTTCCACCTTAAGGTTCCTGACCTTTCTCGGTAGTACCTCGTATGCATGTAGTAGTAGTGCTTCTAACAAGGCCTTCATCAGATAAGTCTGGAGTCAGTTATGGTTTAAGGGATTTCAGCAATACTTCATGATATCACCAGATGTTTTTGTTGGTTCTCAATCACATGGGAGAATACCCATGTAGCCTCTGTCCAATCTTGGAGTCTATTTCGGATGTTGTCATATCAAGTTTAGTTAAGTATGTAGAAGTTTAGTTGGTGATAAATCCTCATCATTCCTCTTCGATAGGAAATATTAGCTTGCTTGCCATATTCTGCAATTAGATCTTCATATTTTTACTGCCTACTCGATATCTTATCTCCCCTCGCACACAAACAACAACCTTAAGTTAACTATGTGGACCTTTTTTTAATTAACTTATCAGATAACAGCTTTAGTATATTAATCAGGCATTGTGATCTTTCAGCTGAAAAGTTGACATAGGTTCCAAATCAAATGTGACTTTCCAATCTGTAAACAATAATGGTTTGTCCTTTTTTTTTTTTACTGAAAATTCCTTCCAGAATGTTACCCTTCTTCATGAAATATATTTTTTTACTGGTGTAAATTTTCATTGACAGTTTCAAAACATTTATTGATGGTCACAGTACAAAACTTAAACACTTGTTTGTGTTTCCATGTGTAATATTCCCAAAATAGTGAGGATGTACTTGAGACAAGCAATCTTCCCACATTAAGTACATCGGTCAAATGTTTTTGACTGACACTATTTAGGATTGACTGTCATAGATAAGATGTTGTAGACTGTCTATTTTATGAAACTTAATCTTTTTGATTCCATATGTTTAATGTCACACTATGTGTCAACAGTATGTCTGTGATGTTTTCCCAAATTAATCCGTAAACTTCATTTTTATTGTCCGACTGCTTTTTATTTTTATGGTCATGAATCTCTTCCAAACCATATCTTTTCTGTTCAACCATTGATTTTATCCTAAGAGAAGAGTCTGCATCCTTCAGTGTTTGATATTGCATTTTCTTCAAGTTTTAACATACAGTTAGATGCTTTTAACAAGAGGATCTTAGAAGTCATGCAACATTGTGTAGAATCAGGTTTTGTTTATTTCATACTCAACAAGTGACATTCATGATAATTTTAGCTTTGATGTTAAGCTGTATAAAGCCAAATTTGTTAAGTAGAGAAGTACTCCCAACCATTTTTTAAAGATATTAATCAAACACTACATTGATTCAGCTTTTCTTAGTGATATAATCATAATTTAGGAAATTAAAACAAAATATAGACACCACAATTTATCTTTAGTAATGAAATCCCATCATCAAAAGTGTATCAGCCATCCATTGATTCATCATCTCCTTCCAGTAACAGCCATTTATATTAGGCATGGAATAGAATGAACAAAGTCTACTTACAGATCACAAACTGTCAGGACGATATTCCTGTTGATTGAAACTGATTTTTGTTTTGGTTTTTCTACCATTCCCTTTATTAAAAGATAAACTGGAATTTTATTGGTGTAATTTCTACGTTTGTCCAACTGAAAAGCTCTTGTAAGTGGTTTATAAAATGTTTTATGTAAACTTCTGATTAAGAAGACTGTTAAATCACCCGCAAAGGCCTTCACCGACAATTTTTCCCTATAATTTAATCCACTACTGTTGTATCATTTCCATTACTAGCATGAGAAGTAGAGGTGAGATAGCATTGTGGTGATATGACCCATCGTGATACCGAAATCTAGCTTATTTAGTGGAATATTCTGAATTTGAAAACCTCATTAGTGTATTTGAAGATATGAGATTTCTCACTTCATCTGGAATCCAAAATAACTTCATTGTCTTTTCTATTACTGTGCATTTTCCTGAATCATTTGGTAAGACCATGAAAATGCCAATCACATAGAACTTGCTTAAAACTGGAAAATCTAGCTGTCTGGACTGATTTATCTTTGTAATTGTTGCTAAATATGAATCTGCTTATTCTTCTGGTAACAACACTAACAGAATCTTATCTTCCATGTTAAGTAATGAAATCAGTCAAAATTGATCTAGCTTTTTGGAGTCTCTTTCAATTTATGGAATCTGCCAGCTAGACCCCAATTCTTGGTGATAATTTTCTTGATGTAAGATTTCAGAGAAGCTACAAAAATGTGGAGTAGTCTTTTGTAGAGCTTATAGGGGAAACTTGTGCAGGTTTATAGATGTCAAAGTCCATTTTATATAGTTTATTCAATTCACTGACATGGCTTGGCTTGGAGGGACATCAGTTTGTGGGTCAATGTATGCTTTACAAAGAACACACCAAAAATTCACTTTGGATTTTGAGGACCCTCTCCACTCTTTTCTTAACTTTGATATGGTGAAGGTGGGTTCCTCAATGTCATCTCCACAAATGTCGACCACGTACAATATACTCTAGAATGTTGTTTAAAGATGTGTCTCCAGGTGTCGGTGAGTTGTCTGGGATCTGCTCAAGGAATTTTCCCAGCGAAGTCATGAAGCTCACTAGTTTTATTATTAAGGTGGTCTTGGCGGGAATACAGTTCCAAAGTTTTGGTCCAAGCACTGAGAACGACTCATCATATTTGGATTGGGACCCAAACTAGAGTTATAGTGGCACGAATACCTCTTTGTTCAGTGGAGAAATGAGATGTTCAAAAATCGCTGGGTGCAAAGTTTTGCAGTATCTTGAACATCATTATAATCATGTAGCATTCTCTCCTCCTCTGGAGAGACATATGGTTCAGTTTACAAAGTCTTTTCCAGTAGGACAAATCAACATAACCACTGATTCTGCTGATAAAGTACCTCTGAGGTTGTGAATGGGAGTTCCATTATGAATTTAGGTTTTCCAGTTGAGTGGGACAGGAGTTCAAATTTGTGTTCATGGAGTAACATCTTGTTTTCTTTGGACCATTTAGTTGGAGCTTGTAACTGCAGTTGAAGGATGTTTACATCACTTGCTTTGGCTATTTTTCTTTTAATGTGGGTGTCATCAGCAAAATTACTGACTGTACAGTCTTGAATACATGTTTCTAGATCATGTTAACTGTTAATTTTGTCATAGTCTGCATCTTGTAGGTTGAGGTTTCTAAATGTGTGACTTTGGAATTGCATATTTGTACTTACACTGTGGTTCTTTGTTTTTAGTAGTGTCTTTATTAACACTAATTCATGATCAGATAAACTTGTGTCTTCAGATGAGGTGTGAATGATCGAGTTTACATTGTTGGTGAGTAAGAGATCCAATGTGTTATTAACTCTAGTGGGATGGTTTATACAATGGGACATGAAATTGACTGCAAGAAAGTTTAATAGTATCTCTACACCCTTTGTTGATTCTTCACTCGTGTAATGTTCAATGTTTATAGTGCTCCATGAGATGGAAGGGAGGTTAAAATCTCCCATTATCATAGTATTGTAATGTTTAATTGCCATGTTTATATATTTTTGTATTAACTGAATGCAGGATTTAAAAGACTCACTAGAAGCATTTGGTGGTCGGTATACAGATTCTACCATGAAGTTTGATGATTCAAGGGTGCATATTATTACTTCATAGCTGTCGTCATCAAATTGGTCCACGTTTGTGATAGGGATGTCATTGTGCACATACAGAATAGTACCCCCCTCTTTCTCTTTTTACTCAGTGTAGTTGCACAGCAGTTATATGGAGCTTCAACCAAGTCTCGGTAAATGCTATGACGGGTGTGTAATCATAAGGTATTCATCTCTAAAGAATGGGATTTTCCATCTGCACTGCACTAGGTAACATGCCTTGTATGTTGAACATTATAATTGTGGATGGGTCAACTGTGGAGGGAGATACCTGCTTGGAGGTTGTGGTGCTATGTACAGGTATACCTCATTTTGCAAGCTCACGCTTCACGAATGTTAGAATAAAATTTTCAAAGTAAAAAAAAAAGAAAAGATTGCTGCTACAACCGTATCTTTCACCCACGCAAAATGGAAAATCTTGTAGCATATGAGTTTTCATGGCATGACAACAAGCCCTGTGGCTTTGCACACAGCCACTGGTCTTGTTTCCATGTGTCTGCTGCAGTGTCTACTTGCATATCTTTTTTGAGAGTTATTCATCTTATTGCACCCTCACAATGTCAAAAAAATAATCAGAAAACCTTGCTAAGAAAAGAAAGGCTATAACTTTGGAAACAAAATACAAAATCATTAAAGAATATGAAAACGACAAAGTCAACAGTAAGCACAATTATAAGAGATAAAAAAAGAATTTGAGAAAGTTAAAGATGCACAGCCTCTGAGTTTTACTTGGATATGAATAAAAGATGCTGACAGTTTTGAAAAGATTTCTTAACGGCATGGATAAATGACCAAATGCAGTGTTTACATAGCCAGTTAGTTGAGCAGTCATTTCTGCAAAACCTCAATCCCTTTTCAAAACACTTTAAAAAAGAGGAAAATTCAAAGGAAACTTTTTTGGCAAGCAATGGTTGGTTCAATCAGTACAAAAGAAGAGCAAACTGGCATAACATTAAGATTCACAGAGAGTCAGGTTGTGCTGCTGCAAAAGATTCCCTCAAGAATTAGAACAAATCATTGAAGAAAAAGGTTTCACAGCATTTCATAGTTCTAAAGTCGATGAAAGGGTTACTGTTACGTTCTGTCCGTTGGAAGTGAGGCTTCAAAGTATTCAGTTACTTCCCTTCTGAGGCTTTGATATTTTAATGGCGATTTTTCTGTTTTCATTAAGGTTTTTAAAAAAAATATAATTTCCTTGAGTCTCTCTGAAATTCGTCTTTGATGTCTTGTATGATTTGTACTAAAAAAACTCATGTCTGGGCCCTCTGTCTTGTGTCAACAGTGAGTTTGTGTCTGGTCGTTTCATCGAACGACGTGACACAAAGTCAGCCAACAGCAGTTTTGTCCTGCAGACGATTTGGAGACAACCTATTTGACAAACATCAGTTTTGCTGACTTGGCTTTTTGCCGACTGCCTTTTCACCGAATACTTTTGTTTTGGTACCATTTAGAGGTTAAAAACGAAAAAAAAAAAAAAAAACCCCAGTGAAATTTCTGAAAAATAATTTTATTTTACATCTTAAATAACAACATTGGAAGAACAGGATGATAAAACACATAAAATGAATCTTTGCGAATGATCAGATAAATAATCAAGCAGACATTGACACCCTATTTTAAAAATGTAATTAAACTTGTTCAAAATTAGTCCGAGAACCAGTGAGTTAGGGTGGACTGATTCTGGCTTAATGTGTTGACACTGTTTTGGTTTAGTTGGTCGTTTGGTATCCATTCATTTCTCCTAGTGTATTTGAGATGTGTGAATTTGCAGTTCAGATTTGTGCAGACTCTGTTTTGAGTTGAGTTGGGTGGAGAAATTCAGTTTCGCTTAGTGCACCCATATTTAGGATGTGTACCATTGATGCAATATTTTCGGCTACACTGTGGGTGTCTAAAAGCACATGGTCTCCCATCAACTAAGATTCAATTGATACTCTGTGGACACTCTCTCCAGCAATACTTTTTACATATTGGGGTGGTATCTTGTTGGTTTGACTCTGGTTGATGATCCTGTTGCTGGTTTTGTTGTATTGAATTTTTTTGTGTAATTGGTGGCTGTGGGTGGAGGTTTTGCCAAGCTTCTTGGTGGTTGTGGTTTTCAGCATCAGCATCTGGGATTCCCATCAAAAGGAGACTTTTTTGTTTTCGATGATGCAGCGTCAGCTCGTACATATGAATTGGAATGACTGTTTTAACTCATAACTGTGAACGTGGCACTTATCTCCTCAAAGTAAGGTTATCTTCCGCCTGGGATAATTTCCTGTCAAACTTGTATAGATCCTAATTAAAAATGCTTCCAGGTTTTCTATTTTTTTCAACTGTGCTCCCAGAAATGAAAGCTCTTCATATTTCTCATTGCTTTTCTTCTACTGCAATATTGATGATAACCTAACTTCTTCTGACAATAAAATACTCTAGGCAGATGGCATGTACAATTTTTGTGAAGGAACACAATTTTTCCAAAATAGGTCACTTCAAGTTATGTCACGGATAATTCCCAGTCAAGTCTCATTCATCTGCTGTTGGCCACTTCATAAAGGTTGTCACAGTTTAACCTAGAAATCCTAATTTTTGATGCAATGTATCATCATTCCTTTTACACTACCGAAATTAGGAATGCACATTGTGATTTGAGCTAACAACACTAAGTGTTTCTTAACTTCCTAGTCATCCAAACTTTCCTCAAAGTCTTTAAGCATTACTATAAAAACATGCAACAGTAGCGCTTCTAACAAGGCCTTCATAAAGTTGATGACCTCTCTCTCACTCAACATTTGGATAATTTCCATTTTATAAATGCTAAGGTTTAGAGAAACCGTTAATAGATTTTCAAATTTTCCTTGTTGCTAAGACTTAGTTATTCAAAATAGCCAAAATAAAAGATAATAAAAGTTATATTTCAAATTAAAATAGATACTAACTTCTTTTGACCAACTAAACCAACAAAATGATTTTGATAAATGTGAAAAATACTTGGTATGCTTAAATTAATGACATTTTCTTCTGAATTACATTACTGCAAATAGTATAAAACTATAGTATGAAAATTGATGGTAAAGACCAAATTTCTCAAAGAAATTGCAAAATTTGGATAACTTTCAGAGAACAAAAAGGTACTATCAAAATTTAAACCATCATAAAAACATTTAACTTGCAAAACTATTTTATCCTTTTAAGTAATTTGATATCATATCAGAAAAGATATATACCATTAGAGTCACAATATAATCATTAGAAATAGATTAAAGACTGAACTGATTGGTTAGATATTTTCTGTAAGTTTTGAGAAGGGTCATTAACATTCAAATAGTTCTTTGGACAAGTGAACTCCTTGTTGTTTGTGTTGTCAACACAACGTTTCGGCCGATTCATTTTTCGGCCTTCTTCAGATGAATTATCCGAGTGTGATGGGGTAAACAGAAGTTTTTTCAAAATTGAGAGAGAGAGAGAGAGAGAGAGAATTTAGAGCTTTATCTGTGAAAGTAGTACTCACCATCCATCCCTCACCAACAATTAACTGACAATGCTTCTCCATTGGAGTCTCCAGATATTTTCTGGTTCGCATATCCAGGAAAATGATAACGCTAAGTCCTGTTCCTAGTGTGATGACATCATGGTGGAAGCTGATGGATCGAATACCTGAACACAACGAACAAACTGAATTAGTTAATTGATGAGAAAGCTAAAGAAATTGGCTGTGGAAGGAGTCAAGTAGAAGATTATTTTTCAATATATTTTTATAATAACAGATTTAATCTAAACTTGCACAAAAGTACAAAAAATTCATTTCAATTTTTACTCTATAAATAAATGGCTATTTCTGCATGTAATTTTTTTGTCACTGTCATAATACAATAGTACGATATAGTATGATATTTTTTCATTCATTCTTAGGCAAGATATTCTTCAAAATTAGGATTTAAGTAACTATATATTAAAAATTACAAGATCAAATAATTATTCTTTGGTCTAAGGCAAAAATGAAATTTCCTCCACACAGAAAGTTTAAATTTTAAACAAATAGTTTAATGCATTGTTTAAAAAATGAAAATGAAATTATAGTCAGCTTCTAAATATTTTCATAACAGAAGATATTTTAGAAGATATTTTAGAAGATATAGTTCCCTCATTTGTACATATCCTAATTTGTATAGCTTCACCTTTATTAACCAAATGAACTATCATCTCAAAAAATAAAACATTTGAGGAGCTTTCATCAGATAAATTTCTTTTTATTATTATTATTATTATTATTTTATATAGTGCTATAAATAATGAAATTAATGCTGAAATAAATAATGTATATATATATTATATAAATAATGACATTAATGCTGCCAATACAGACCTCCGTTAAACAGTGGGTGTTGGGGTCCAAGAAAGCCAACTATATTATAACCAAGCAGCAATAACTGCAGGGTGGATATAGGTGATATTTCAAGAGCGGGCGATATCGTAGATAACATTCCTGCGTCACAACTGCTAATTACAAAGATCTTTGTTTTTCTAGCAGAACCTTACAGCCTATACTTCCCTGATGTAATTATATGACAGTTTTCGGCCTCAAGGAAATGGGTAGTACAATAGAGAGTATAACTGGAAAAATCGAGTAGCATTTAAAGTGTTAAATCTTTTGATGAAATTCTTTTTAATTTGCGGTTTTCTGGACAAGTGGGCGATAATAGAGGTAAAAATTTGGGGGCCTACCATCCATCCACCTTATATCGCGAACCATGCTATATTGGGCGAAGACCTGTACTATCAAAACATGGATTTTCACAATAATAATTTCAATAATCATGTGTCATCAGTTAGCAACCTTTTCAAAACAAAAAATACATAACATTGAAATAAATGCATCTTTTGATTTTGGATAAATGGAAGAAAAAAAGAAAATGTCTCACCTGAACTTCCTTCCTTTGACTCTATACTTGTTACTTCTTGTGGAAGTCTGCTATCAATAAGAGTGACATGAGCCTGTGATCCAATTGCATAGACTTGCCTTTCATTGCAGTAGGTCATACAGACTGGTTCCCGGAAATTCGGTAAAGATAGCTGTAAAACCTAACAAAGATACCAACGGACGATTACGTGAGAGCAAAACAACATGGGTTCACAGGGAAGTTTGGTGGAATTATTGTTTTTAAGCAAAAGAAAAAATATCCAGAATTTATAAGGTCAGACACCTACCTGAATAGCCTTAGCAGACAGCTCTCGCTCGGGCTGCTGTTTGTGTGCACGCCGCTTCCTGGGGGGGACGCCTGCAAGTCATGCTACCAGACATGGGTCAGCTGCCTGCCTGCCAGACAAGCACCAGCTCTGGTGGTGAGCCATATCCTGACTGATTCAACACCAATTCTTTCGAGGTCTTTGAAAGCGGCGCACGATACCAGTCAGTCTTGGCCTGGAATGGACTTCCACCTGACTTTGTGGCTGGGGTAAACAGAAACCTTTTTTTCTTTTTGTCTTTCTTTTTCCCAAGGCTTCAAGGTCTGTCATAAAACAGACATTTGAAACCCTGTAAATATTTAAAGGTACTCAACTGCCTACCATAAAATGTTCCATAAACATAATGTTATGGCTTCTTTTCTTTTTTTATGAAGAAAAAAAACAATGCAGACAAAAAAGCACACAAGGTAATAATTAGGGAGTGAGAAAAAAAAAAAACAAGAACATGATTATTATTGTAGGCATTATGAACTTGGCTGAGTAATAAAACTGACTTAGCATAAAGCATATTGCAGTAATGATAATAGTCATAGCTCGCATTGGACATAAATCCTAAAATGCTGCTAAAGGAGAGCAAACCCAAGAGGCTGTAGTAGAGGCTAAAGTTGACCTCTATGACAGTGCACAGTGACATTACCTGTTCAGTACTGCCCATGTCCCAGGTTTGGAAGTATTCATTTAAGGAAACCAAAGCAAGTTCCTGTAGAAAAAGAAAAGAGACACCGTTTTTGGCAAGATACCCAACATGAAAAGAAATTCTCTACAAACATGGAAGGCACTTTAATACAAATCAAGTTCAATAATTTTGTGGTAATTTTGGAAAAAAATCATTAATGAATATATACAATTTAGAAACCCTGGATCAGTCTTCATATTTTATGTGACATAATCATGTTGGATAGAAATGCAAATATTTCATACCTTGTTTCAAAATATGCGCAGCCATACCTACATTAAGTAGGTAACCCAAATCCAATAAAGAATGAATGTAAGTGAGAATTAAATGAACACGCTAAATAGCAATGAATCATCAACAATCAGTCCTCTAAGCAGTATTGTCTGGTGTTTCACTTTTAGACCCAGATTTGTGAAGCTTGTTACCACAAACACATTTTGAAAAGGAAAACTGATTTTAAAATAGGAGAAATCTTTCCCTCAACAGTCAAGTAATTGTATAAGACACAATCTGATTTTCATCTTGATATCATTTTTGGTATTACATATTTTGCATACACTAATATAATCTTAAGAAAATAAATCTAGAAAGACATGAAAAAACTGACCTGAAATTAAATCCTGGAAATTCAGAGTTTTTTTTATAATGTGTTGAATAGGACTCTGATATTAATCTTTCAATAAAACATTGTTGCCTCATGTAGGATGAGTAATGTTGTTGCAGTTGTTCCTTTCTTTCGTTATTTTTCATTCTCTTTTTCACAGAATTTTTCAGTCTGCCCTTTTGAAAAATAAGAGAAATATCAAGCTAGGGCTGATTGTAATATTAAACCCAAGTGTCCAACTGATGCTATAAACACACCCCTTTTCTTTCATTTCAATATCAGCAATTTTCAAGTGTAATTGTTTCATGCATGCTAAAGCCAGTATGGCCAACATGTCACATAAAAGATGGAGACTGATAGCTAAAAAGAATCTTGTAAATTGAATTTCATCAAATGCTAAACTCATCATTGATACTTTCTGAATTAACTAAGTGGTCTCGTTATTAATTTGGAACATTAAAATGTTTTTTAAACAATTCTGAATTATGATTATTGATGTTATTTCTATCAATATATCTTTCTTTTTATGTGTCAGTGTGTACTGCTTTTTGACATACATGCAAATAGTTGTCAGTCATAAAAGACAATTGATTTTGAAAAACTTAAGTATAATTTGATTCATTTGAGAAAAAACATTTTTGTATGAAAATTTGCACAATTAAGCCATGTGGGAAAATAATTGTTGGGAGAAGCTTTTTATAGTTGATATTTAGTACATATTAGTACAAATGGGTGGTTTATGATCTAAGATTCCTTGCTCCGTACTCAATATTTTTCCATTGCAGCAAGTATTTTTTAAATATTTTTATCTCATAAAAATCGGCTTGTTTGCTTCTGATGAGTATTTCCCAAACTGTTTTAAAATCATTACTTACCTGCCGTTTTTTGCAGTAAGAAAAAGATCTGATTTTTTCTGCTAGACCACACTTCTTGATACAATAAGGCCTTATATGAGAATATCTGGGAGGCAATTCATAGCTTGTATCCAATTCTTTATCATCTATCCTCCATAGGGCAATGGTACTGTCTCTGGAGCCTACAGGATACAAGAAAAAGGAAAAAGAAAAAAAAAAAACGAAAAACAAAAAAAGAAAACCATAAAACAACATGCAAATCAATGTATCAATGCATTCACAATGCTTAAGGAATGAAGAGGAAATCTTCAACTTCAGCTTTCCTAAAGAAAAGACATCCAATTTCAACAATAATCAGCAATTATTATTGGCTGAGTAAACAATGAATTTTTTCTCACAAAATCTAAACATTATCAGACAATTGTTTAAATGGTATATTTTCAAAGGAACATTTTAGAATAATTTTAACATTTTCATACTTTCTGAAAACATATGTAATCAAGCTGGCATAAATATTTAAGATAAAAAAAATATATAGACACCAGTGAAGCATTGTGCAATATTTTGATTTCCCTAACACTTATATAAATATGCTATCTACTCCAGCTATAAACAAAAACATCAGGGCAGGGGGTAGTAAAGGTGGAACCTTATAGTCAATAAACGATAATGGTGCAGTGCAATTGTTTATGTAACACCAACTTAATGTTCCCATATAAAAAGACTGTATGGTGCTCACTCCATCGTGTCAAGCCAGGGCCTGGTCATGTGACTCCGTCAACAGTCAAGTGTACCATCTGACATCTGGATCATACAGAGGGTCGTACTTGCTACAATAGGTGGAATGCCTATCGTGTGACAGGGTTGCCACTACGATATATTCCGAATATATGCCCCCCCCCCAAAAGTGGCAGTAGATGCCCATGCAAATAAGTGAAACTTTTAAATACTTTTAAAAACAGCACCTTCCCACAAAATATTATTTAATGCAAGATTTTTTCAAATCCACGTGAATGTTTTTTACATATAAAAATATTACAATAGACACTATATTAGGTTCTATTGAAAATTAGAAATAGTATGGTAACAACATTAAAAATACATGCATGTATAATGAGTATATTTAATAGAATACACAAATTTCATGAAGGATCATTGGATAAAAAAAATGAAGATGAACTGTCTGCAGGTGATTGACAAAATATTGTTCACTTTAAGGCAATTCTTGAATAGGGATTTTATCTACAAATCACCATTATTACAGGCAAAGATGTAATCATTTAATCTAAACAATGACCTGAAAAGTTTTCTTTACCTAATAATCAAGTTGAACAAATTTCATTTTACCTGTCAAAGAATAGGTACTACACATACACAACATTCATCCTAGCTGCCAGAAGTTTTTGATCATTAGATCTCCTATTAGAAAACATTCAAATGGTCAACAGAATATGAACTGAACATTACTTTTTGAAACATTGAGAACTTATCATGCATGATCATACAGAGTAAAATCTAAATAAATCCTTGCCAATATTAAATCCAAGTCATGCAATCTATTTAATCTTTGGGAAAATGTCCACTACAAAGAGAGAAACTTTTAACTAACTACCTCCAGCAGAAATTCCTAAAACTGCTTTTCCACTTCTGTATGTTAATGTCTGTAAAAAAAAAGAACTATTTTTTTTATCATAATGCCATTGTTATCAGGCCACAAACATTCAGGTAACATTCTTCTTTTTGCTGATATTATATCTAAATTTGAAAAGCAAAATCGAAAAATAATTTTTTCTGGCCTATTCCTTTTCCAATTCATTCATAAAAGCAATTAGAAAGTAACAATGTAATTTACTGTGGTAAGCAAAATTAAATTTCAAAAAATAAAGATATGGCAGGTAAAAATGTACTTTTAGTTACCTGTAACAACAACATCATCTGAAAGCCATGTCATATCAAATATCCAGTCTGTGTGTCCCAACTGTGAAAGTAAAAGAAAAAATATATACTTGGATGTCATCATTAGAATAAATGAGAGCATGAAATCTAAATTCTAAATTTCAATCTTTTAGTATTAACTCTCACTCATTTAATTTAAAAAATTAATATATAAATAAGAATATCCTAAATGCATCTGTAAATAAATGTAAAATATGCATCTTATGATTCCAAAAGTCACTTAGTATTTTCTTTGTGAGAGACTCAAGAAACAAGAGGAGTTGGAGAAGGAGAGATAAAAGGCATTTTGTTTGGATCAGATTACTATTCATTTTTAATCACTAATATGAAGAACTAAAGCTTAATTATTATCTGCAAATCTTTGTCTTGGTAAACAATCATAGTGACAAAATAAAAAATAAATTATGGCATCCTATACATTTTGGGTTTTAAGACTCAGTACTGCTTAATAACAGCAGCAAAACATAAATACAATAATTGAAAATGAAGAAAACAATGGGCTCAAAGTGAAACTTAAACTCAGATATAGTTATCGATCTATTTAAGAGTTGTTTTTGTTTAAACACTTGTCCTTACAAAACTGATTACAAAAAGATATTGGACAAAATCCACATATGTACAATAATGCACTTGCTCTAAAACAGTTAAGTTAATTTGAGAATTTCAAATTTATATTAATACCATCAAAAGGAATATATGTAAAAAAAATATTACCTATATCTAGGTTAATCAAAATAAATGTTATACTCATTTTAAAACGAGATATAAGTAAATGAATCTGTAATTCAGCAGCTTGTCAAAACGAGCACATTGCTAAAAGAGAACTGGAAACATGCTTCTGTCTGTGCCTGCCAACTTGTAAAATTCAATCGTAGCACTTACACTACAAATATTATTATGCATTTATGACATTCTCTATTTCAATCTAAAAGAGAAATATCCTCTTCCTACAGAAATTATTATTTTGGGGTTCTTTAAAATATCTTCACTCTAAAAATAATTTAAGAAAAAATATGAAGACTAAAATGAAGCTCATAAGCAACAGAAAAACAATTTCTTTATAGCATTTTACTATTGAAATAAAATTAAACAATGACAAAACCAATGTGATTGATATGGGCATAAATATACCCAAATATTATATACTATCAAAAATCAGCTGCAATTATAATTGACAGGACCCAGTTGAAAAGAAATTCAATATCAATAAAAATTTCAAATATAACATTTTCATATGACATTAAAAAAGCCATAAATGCCAATTTATTTAAAAAATAAGTCTGCAAATGTAATTGTCAAAAGAATTTGATAATAAAAAATATTAGCAATACAATCAGAATAAATAATAGAGTTTTGAAAAATATTATACCAGATAACCATTTATAGCTATGTGAGAAGAAAAAGGTGCTTTCCCCCCCCCCCAAAGATTAAAAGAGCAAAATATAGTGGGGTGGATAAGCCAAAAAATGTCCTCTTTGGGTTAAAAGCATGAAACTTGGTACTTATATGTGGTTGTACCCTGCTTATTATTTTTAGATGTGGATCCAGGTCAGCAGTGCCCCCTGGTGGCTTTTGTTGAAGGTTTTTTAAGATGGCCGCTCAGTTCATATAAACGGCCATATCATTTGAGCTATCCATCATATAAGCATGATTTTGAGTACTAAATATATGGATTTAAAGTCAGCAATGTCACTAGATAAT
>VCCN01007157.1:2296223-2333494 GCA_006491835.1 Architeuthis dux | reverse complement strand
CCCCACTAATATGGGATGTACAGCAAAGATAAGGCCTACCTTATTTCACCAAAATCAAGATTATATATATACACTAATTTTTTTATCTTATTTCAAGCAAGAAGTAAATAATGCAGCTTATAAGATAAGCCACTATACAAATATGCACAACACATTATTGATGTGGATAAAAAGAAAGGAAAGATTTTCAAAAAATCTATTGAACTTACTTCTCCTACACAAATTGGATCAAATGTTGGTAATTTATAGATAGCTAAATCATTAGTATTGTGTGCACCAGTAGCCAGATAAGTCCGAGATGGGTTGATGTCAATACTGTGAATCCCACAGGGTTCTGGTGCAATGCTCAAGTGACTGCTTTTCAACATGGGAATGTCAAACATTCGACCAGTAACAACATCTATGACAATTAACTGAAGAAAAACAGAACAAAAATCAAATAACATTCAAATAAAATTGAGCTTTGTACAATATCTCTAGTAACAAATTCATAGTTGCAACAATACACAATAACAGTTTACACAATAATTGTAGATTGAGGATTTTTGAGAAAATTGTCAATTGTTTTATTTAAACATTTTCTGTTTATAGGTTCATAATTATTTGGTATATGTAAACTTTAATATTAAAGGAAAATATATAATTATTTGCCTGATTTCAAATTTCCAAAATGTCATAGAAAAAAAAAGAAATGGTCTATTTTTCAAAGAATGAGAAATGTTTATAACCAAGATTTTCAGGTATTATGATCCAAAAGATTCATACCCTATGGCTACTTTTATTTGTTGTGCAATTATTTCAAATCACCCAGTCAGGGTAATTTGTTTCTTTCATTATATAAAAATTTGTATTCTTTGAGATGCATTAATTGATATGAAATGAAGAAGAAAAAAAAGAAAATACTTACATACACACACACACGCACACATTTTGTTTGTTAATAGCTACGGTTATTAAACATTCATAATAACAAATAAATGTAATAAAAATCATCAACTAATGTATCTCTTGTAATTGTGCATTCATTCTCTTTTGAAGAAAAAAAATGTATGCTAAAAACGTGCACACAGTTTATCAGCTTATAATTTTGTAATGCTCTTTTTTATGAACATTCTGAAAACATAAACAAAGCTTTAATTAAACAAGTATTCAATACCTTTTTCTAAACATTATTATAATCTTTATTCTTTCTTATGAAAATGGCTAACTAATTTTCAGATAATAACCATAATTTATTAGCAAACAAAATGTGCATACATTTTGGAGGGACAGTATAAATGTTATCAAACTTTTAAAGATATATCTGAATTATAATGTTAGATACAAATTTTAAAACAAATTAAAAAAAGACTCACTTTGTTACATTTAGTTCCCATGACAACAAGATTTTTGTCAAGCCACTGTGAAGCAAAAACTTTGTTTATACATCCCATAGCAAATTCTTTCTCTTTAAATAAATGTGGCATATTTACAGCAGCTTGTCTTTTGGCCAATTTGCGAGCTTTAATATGAAAAAGTCCATACTGTCTGGCCCATGTGTAACTGCACAGGTTAGCAGGCTTTGTGGATGAACCTTCTCGCATCATTAGGTATTTTTTCAACATAGAATTTGATAATGACTTGCGCTTTTTCTCTTCCATTATTTTTCAGGCAATCTGGTAAAAGGAGAAAAAAAAAGAAAAACAAATTAAACAATCGTTAAATCACTGAAAACTTCTGTGGGCTTTTCCCAAAGTCTAAAGAATGTTAAAATAAGAAATATATGTCTACTGTTTAATCTACCAAAAATACAAAAGGTGAGTATTGTAGATTTTATAAGAGCAATAGATGTTGGGAAATTATTCACCATACCTAAAATCCATTTTAGATGAGATGAAACCTCAGACCTTTGACCTTTTAACCCAATACTCGCTTTCTGGGTAAGAGAGTTTGGTTTTTTCCCCCCTTTTTACATGCATACACGTTCCAAGATTTGTTTGAACAATTGAACTTATTATGTTGCTCATTTCAATTGTCCAAACAAATTTTGGAATGTTAATGACTATTCTGGAAATTATCAACAATATACATAGATGTAGCCAATTTTGTCACATGACAATATTAAAACAAAAATGTTCCAGTTAAAAACTATGTGAATTTTTAGCTATATAGGCTAAAACATTTTTCTCTTACGATAAAATCACTTCAACACTATTTCGAAATGACACTATGGTACATACAAGAAAACTGGACAACAACATATATAAATTGCATCATTTTTTCTCTCCATATTTCAAATGCTTAAATCTCCATTCATTCACGATTAAGGCTGGGCCATACCTTAAATGTACTAACTTCACAGCAACATTCCATACTCTACATTACAATAACAAAATCCAGCAGCATCCAAAAATCTTCTATGACAGACTTTCAACCACAAACCTATTAAAAATACAGTTCAGCACAATACGTGATCTTAAATAGTTGTTTACATTGGAAAGAGCCAGAACAAAAGTTCTTTGTTAATTGTTGCTTCATCTCATAATCAGTAATAGAGAAGTAGACCTTTCTTTTTCTTTCAACTTTCTCAATTCCCCCTTTTTTTTAAAAACAGAAAAAAAACTTTTTATAGTAAATTTGATTTTGTTTGAAAGCAGCATGAACAATTATATGCTAATTTGTTTTAAATTACAGTCAACAGGAGTAAAGACAATTTAAGCATTACTGTACATGCTTGCATGAAAAGCATAATGAGAGTATGATAGAAATGGGTGTTGAGTACAGCAATTAAATTAGTGGATTCATTATAATGAAATTTTCAACAATTATTTTTAGAGGATTTTAAAAATGATTTCTAGTTAAGCAGTTATGATTTTTTTTTCATGCTCAGAACAATTTGGAAGTTTTCTCAGATGAAAATTTCTTTCCTAAGAATCCTATGGATTTTAATATATTATTTAATGTTTAATATGGTAATCCTTGGTCTTACAGATGTAAAATATGGTATATAACACAGCATACAAAGGTTCCAAAAAGTATAACTATACAACGTATTGATCAGACATTAAAACAATAATGAAGTTAAACGCCATTAATTTGTTCTTTATCAGACACCCAGAATGGCGAAAATCTTGGGATGCACCCCAAAAAGAAATTACAACGACAGTTTGGCACATCGGATGCAGTGTTTCCATCATACCTAAATGAATCTATGGTGCGTAATATTCTGATAAAGTTTTATGGTTATACTTTTTAGAGCCTTTGTATGCTGTGTTTAACTATCATATTTTACATCCATAAAACCTAGGATTACCCTTAATATTTATTTTATAGGATACAAATAAATCTAACTTGATAATATTTGTATAATTAATAATTTTTGACTAGTCTTTTCGTTATCCAATTTTGATTGCTTTTCATCACATATTTTTTATATTCTACAACTGTTGAATAAGAAGGATGGCTCAAAAAATAAAGAATTAGCCTCTGATAAGATTTAAACTAATGTAAGAATATGGCTTGCAAAGGGATGACTATCTAACTGCGCGATCCTGTCCCGACTGACTAAGTCACATGAGCAAACATGCTCAGAGGTTATATGGGCCTGCCCGGGCCCGGGAAAATGCTAGATTACCACGTCCGAATGCTGGAGAATGGTAAGTGCCTACATCTGGGCACGGAAAGGTCCTAAATTTTGACGTCTGGGCTCTGAAAGATGCTAAATTCTGTCATCAGGGCACTGAAAGATGCTAAATTTTATCATTCACCCCATATTTAAATTTCGACAGTTGACCACAAAAAACATGATTTATTTCAACATTTCAGAGGCTGGAAATACTGTACTCCAGTGTCCGGCATACGCCTGATTAGGCCAGCCTGGGTGTTTCGCGGGCTGTGAATACCAGATCTGATCAAAAGACTTTCAAAGATCAATCTATGGAGAAGGTAATTATTCCTTGAAAGATATTTTTTTTTAAAAGAATTTTGAAGCAGAAAGATATCTGAAAATGATTTGAAATTCTACGGATAACGTTTTTCAGCATTAGCCCCTTTTTTCAGACATTCTATGTACAGTATACATAGAACGTCTGAAAAAATAGAATCGCTTTCTTCTTAGCCCATGGCCCACCCTTCCAAACCTGCCCTTTGGAGATATCTGGTGATGTGGACAAATAACTACGATGCATTGGAATTAACTGTGCATGGGTCGGCCCCAAAATTTAAATTTCTTGCATAATACTCAGTATACCAGCCAAGTTTGGTTCAGGTCGGTCGAGTAGTTTTCTGATTGTAGGACTTTCAATACCAATAGCTACAATGCAGCCGATAACTGCATGGATCAGCCCAAAATTTATATTTGAGATTACTGCATGATACTCATGCCAATTTTGGTAAAGATCAACAAAGTAGTTTCAGAGTTATGAATTCTAGGACATATCTACAATGCAGGAGAGATAACTGTATGGATCGACCCTCACATCCTCTGAGTTATGAATTTTAGGACAGTGTTATGGACACAGCTGTTAAGACATTAATTAGAAGATTTTTACATTTTTTTTTGGGGGGGGGAATATAAATACCTTAAATTTC
Source organism: Architeuthis dux (assembly GCA_006491835.1). NCBI lineage: Eukaryota > Metazoa > Mollusca > Cephalopoda > Oegopsida > Architeuthidae > Architeuthis > Architeuthis dux. Next base: position 2,328,925 of record VCCN01007157.1, on the reverse strand, counting down.
AATATTCGGCCATTAAAATATGCTATAAAACGATCAGATATTGAAATTTAGTCTTTTTAGTGCCGGGGCAGTGGAATTTACCATCTTCCAGCGTTCGGACGTGGAAATTTAGCATCCTTCAGTGGCTGTGCGGTTGAATTTGGGAACCTCCAGGCAGGTTTGCTCACACACCTAGTCAGTTTGGACAGCTTTTAGAGTCACTGCTCGTGGGTTTATAAAATGTGTTTGCGTGTGTTCGCCTGGCGAAATTTGAGCTGCCTAGTAACAAAGACTCTTGGTTGGCCAAAAGTAAAGTCAAGTGGAATGGCCGATAAACATAATTTTAAAATAATTCGATAATGGTAAAATTATTTTTTACCTGGCCTCTTATCGCGAGCGCGCCTAGTTGAACACTTCTAGAAAACTAAAATAACTCATATGCACATTTTAGTGCAATAATAGTTCCAAAAGTCACCAAAAAGAGAGGAATTGTTTTAACTGCTCGTGCTAAAGGCGTATATTTGCACAAATTGGCAGCCTGAAGCATTCGTTTCAAATAAAGTTAAAGTGTACCAACTGAAGATACATCTAACAGATGTAATAGGGGTTGTCATTTAAAGTGTGAGTATATTGAGTAAATGTTTATATCTGTGTGGTAAGCTAGTTTCTTTTGTTAGGTTGTTTTTGAACATGTTAACAGAAACAGAGAAAATAAGCAAAACTTTTATTCTTAAACGCGTACAACAAACTTTATTGCAAACAGTAAAATATGCAAAACATTAAAAAAAACAAAAGACTTAAGAACATTAATCTATGATTGCGTCATACACAACAAAACTAGGTTCCTCCACCCCTTGATTTTAAGTACTAATTTGTTCAATTCTAAAAGTCGTCAAATGTAATTGAATTTTATTCATGTGGCATTATTTAGTTTTAAAAATGCTGATATTTTAAATTACACACGTACACAAAAAGAACTAAAACTTCAATAAGTTAACAAGCAAATCATGTGTATTATTTGTGTCGTCACAGCAAAATATAGGCCACAAAAATATTCAAGGGGAGTTTGTTCTAATTTTCCTTTTGACACATTTTATCAATTGATAGAGTATTGCATTTTTAAGAAATGAAAGCACGAAAATAATATTAAAAGGTTTTGTCTGACTATTTTTAATTGATGCTTAAAATCATGCAAAATTAAGAAGGCTCCATAAAAAATGAGGATTAATAACAAGTAAGGCTAAAAAACCGTAAATAGCAACAATGTCTTTACTTTCGCCGTCCTTAGCGAAATCCAGTTCTAAGTTGCCAAAAGTATGGTTTGTGGTAACAAAATGTTTGTTGAACGTAATTGTCTACAATGTTTATTGTTTAGTAAAATTAATATAAAACAAATTTAACAACAAAACAGAGCAATCCAATAAACAAATAATTTACATTTATTCATTTTAATTTCAACAAATAAAGTTTATAGGCATAACCTCTGTATGTCAGGAGCAACATCTTTCTTTACCACCGATCTCAACAATTAACATTATTACGTAAGAAAAAAAACCTTAAGAGTTTGTTTTTTTTAAATTGCTCAACCAAATCTCGTATCATCTGCCAAAAGAAATAAGGGGGAACAAATTCTTTCTTGTGAAGTGTTATAGACTTACTGCAACAGAGATAAATATCAACAAGAGAGACATATTTGACAAAAAGGATAATAATCGAGAGTCATTTTGTTCTTAATGCTAAGTTTCAGGCAAAACAGTAAAACTAAAGCAGTTTATCGTCTTACATTGAGTTACCATATTTTTCAAAATAAGTAGTACGAAGAATTAATACTTACATGAAACGCAAAAATTAGAAATCACTTTATGAAGAAGTCATCATTCATTAGCAACTTGGTGGGGGGGGGTTCTTTTTAATTTTGAGTCATTTCCTCTAGTAAAAAATAAATACGACTTTATGGTTGTCTTCCTTTCCTTATAGTTTTAAATTATCTGCTACACCCTTACTGTTAACAAAAACAAGAGAAGCGTCACAACTGGATCAGAAGAGAATTTTCGAGTTGATAGATTTTTCTCAGTTGTTGAGTCTCCTGTTCTGTTAATATTTACAATTTTCGTCTGTCCCTCATTTTCCTCGACGTCCGAAACAGATTGTACCTTCCGAGTGATCTCCCTTTCTAACCCCGATCTCTAATTGTTTACATTTCCCAACATTAATTTGACATTTTAATAAATAATTAGTATTTCTCTTACAAGATTAACTCTATAAATAAGAATCAGCGTAAGTAAATTTAAAATAAATGTTTGTCACACAATAAAACCAAGCTGATGTCAAAACAAGATTTTTTGAAAGAGAAAAAAATCCCACAAATATACAGATAATAATTTTTCTACGCTACATAAGAAATTTGAGGTTTGGTGAAATTTAGAGTATAGATCGTCAGTTTGAAAATATTAATTTCACTTAATTTTCTACAAAAAAACGAAAAACAAACAATAACACTCGTAGTACTTTCCCCCCGTTACCGATGAAGCAAATTAGTACTAAAATGTCAAATTCAGGTTTCCTGTCAAATTATTTTCGCGTTATTTTCAAATATTATCTTCAGTAATTACTTTTATTCCTATAAAAATATATAATTTTACTAATCAGAAACAATAGCATTCAGTATGTTGTTTTAACTGAGATGAGATGTATTCAATTGTTCTCAAATAATTAAAAAATCGATCAACGACATTTTTATCATCAAATATTTTATTTGGAGTTGACACAATTTTTCCGTAAAAAATGCTTTGATCAATTGAATATCACCAAAATGGCTGTGTAGCCAAAAAAGCATTTAAAGGAGTCCCAACAGGTTAGAAATGAGATTAAAAAATAATATACCAATATTACTTTACAAAATAAAGTCATTTAATAAATAGCAAAGGACTGACTTGTTTTGTTTGCCATAACTAAAAATAACTAAACCTATTAATTTTATGCAGCAAGAATTGCATATGCGACATGCGTAAATAAATAAAGTAAAGACTAGAGACGAACAGAATAATTTCTGTCATGTTTTTTTTTCTGACTCCTCTCTCCAAGTGTGAAGTGATTAATCTTGAGCAACACGGTACGAAAGGATTAGCGAAACATTTAAAATATAACAAGGAGCAAGGAGAGGTTTATTTTATCATTATAAAGCGTAAATGAACAAATATTTTGAAGTTTAGTTATTGTTTTGGTAAGTTTAAGTTTTATACTGGAAACATAAATCATATATATTTCTTTCAAGGTGCCTTAAAAATCAAAAGTACGATTGATGCACCACCCTTAAATTGAATTAACAATATACCTAAAAGTAAAAAGACTATTTAAAAATATATATAGTTCTAATACCAACTTGACAAAGTCATTGATAAATCAATTGGTAGAATTAAAATGAAATGAAATAATAAATTAATCACCTTAATGGCAAGCCTCCAAGGTTGACTTGCTGAAGCTAAACTGTTCTCCTCAGTTACTGATGCAATACAACCAGAGGCGGAGATCCTTCCTTGTAAATCTGCCTTTGCTGCAGCCATAGATTAAAGTACGTACTATTAAGAACGGATAATGATGATTATTTTTAAAATTATGAACGCACGACTTTATCTGTGTTACTGTTTGTTATGTGTTGATTTATTTACCTTTTTTGTTTTTAAATAAAGTGATATTGAAACTATTCACAAAAGTAAGTATAATGACTCATTTGTCTAAAAAAATATACCTAAAAATTCCCTATGATTTTGATGGAATGTTTTAAATTTTGTAATATACAACGAAAGAAAACCTGAAATTCCATGACACATTTATAATTGGCAGTCAGAACCAAGAAATAAAACTGGGAAACTGCTCTTGAATGAAAAGAAAATTCAACAATACCAAATTAGGTTTTTGTTTAGAAATGAAGAGAAACCATTCCTTTTATTAATTATTTAATTAGTATAAATTAAATTAAAATATTATTTATTTTATTAAAAATATATTACTTGACATTACTAAATAAATTAAAATATTACTTATTTAATAAGAAACATTTTTTTCCCTACCCAGAAACCAAAGTTGCGACTTTTCTTCCTATTACGTTTTTAGGTAGATCAGGGTAACGCTATTTTGTGACTTTTATTCCGGAATTCTCCTTTTAAATTTTTACCCTTTTCCTACTGTATCAATTCTGATATAAGTGATTACCTCTGGTTTAATAAGTTAAATAGAAATGACCATTCATTTTGGTCTAAAGGTGTGGTTAATGACAATTATTACACGACACATAAACAAATCTAAGAACATCAAGAAAACAACTCTAAACATAAGTGCAGAGGCGAGATAGAAGCACATACATTTCGGTAAACGGACGTTTCGGCCGCAGATATTTCGACCGTGGACGTTTCGGCCTCGTTTTGTTTTTAAAGGCGAAAATGACTAACTAGTTGTAATTTAAAATGAAATAGAATCATAATATATAAATCTAATAATGCAATGTTATATAATGTACGTTTGTTTAGTGTTTTATAAATCTTTTTTTTTTAAATTATAGCAAATTTTTTTTATTTAATTTAATTTTAAAGCAAATAAATTGATTAGGTGCATTTTTTTACCAAGTGGCTAAAAAATTAGAAAGTGTTTTTCAATTAATTTTTATGTGCGTGTGAAAATTTCAGACACGTGCACACTTGATGTTAAAATGGCGCATAGATGAAAAGAAATAAGAGAATTCATCAAAGAAAAACAGAAGTAAATACATATAGTCATTTCGCCTTATAAACAAAACGAGGTCGAAATATCTGCGGACGTTTCCTCAACCTCAAATTTCATGTGATTAGTGTTTATATTAATATGGTGGCACTACTGGCACGGCACCACACCAGTAGTTGGCTTTATCTTTTAATTTTTTGTTTTTATTAATCGATGGCATGCTTCTGGTTGAATTCAAATAATTACAATTGATTAATTTATTTATTCAATAAACATAAATTCTATCGTTTTCGCGGCGATCTTTACACATACATTTGACCGTTTATAACCTAAACTTAACCCTAACCCAGTGCAGCGAAATCTAACGTGGAAGAAATGTTTTGAATTTAACACGGACAAAACTGGAAGACTAGGGCGAAAGAAATGTTTTTTTTATAAATTTATTTTCCCTAGTCTTCCGGCCACAAAACCCCACCAGCACCTCTCTAGAAATTGGAGTCTAGTCTACTTTTCACATTGCATTAAAAAGGAGGGACCAGGGCTTTGCCGGATGTCAGCTCAAATGGTTTTGCCATTTGCAAACCCTCGCGATGACGTTTTCACATTTGTAATGCAGACTCAATACGCACAATATAAATGACACCGTCAGGGGCGTACCGAATCGGGGGGAGTGATAATATCATTAGGTACGCCCCTGGACACCGTTGCCAAGTTAACATTAGTTACAACCTGATAAACTTTTCAGTTGTGAAAAACAGAAACTATTTATTTATTTACTTGGTTAACCAAATGTCTAGAATTTACAGAAATACATAAACCTAATGGAGGGAGATAATAATACAGAGGAAGCAGTGCAACAAATTACTTTTTCTATTGTTAAATATTTAGGTAAGCAGCTTCACTTCAGTGATTAATGTTAAAAACATTATTGTTGTGTTGTGGTTTGAAGAGGAAGGATACAGCTGGCGCAACCTATTAAATTTATTTCGATCATGCGGGTGTGGAACTTTGGCAAAAGCGACTTTAACTATTCCTCCATGAATTTGAATCAATAGCAATAGGATAATTTTCATAGTATTTGAGTCTACTCTTTGAAAACTAATTGGTTTGTCAGACTGACTGCATTATCATTAATTTGACTATCATTAGTCTGGTGGCACTGGTGTCTTTTTTTAGTTCGTGAAAATTATTTTATTGTATTCAAAGGCAAAATTTTGGTTTTTATTTTTGTAAAGAAATATATTTTTTATTGAAACTTAACCCTATCCCTAATAATGCAGGAATCCTTTAAAAGGGGTCAGTTTAATTAAAAGCAACTGCACTACTTTTCATAACTAACTAACTAGTCACTCGCTGGTAATGCAGGAGTGTTTACTCTTCTGATTCAGATTTGAAGTCCGTTTTTCGTTTGATTTTTTCAGACCTTTTATATTTTATTTTATACGATGTAAACATTCTATATCTTAGGTTTGTTATAGTGTTTATTTTGTATAACTCCTCCACCTATCCACAAAATTAATTAATTTTTTTCATTCTTTTATTAAAAGCACATTCTAAAATCAAACACCCCTTTAGAGTTTAACTTGATCCAAAATTACCTAAATTAAACCCATATCCCACCCCTTGCTTACTCGAAGAAACCCTCAAGTTTACTGTTTTGAACCCTAAATAAAAGATTGTTGACTCTTTGGTTTCTTGAGTTGTTCTTCAACAAATAGTGTAAAAAATAACTTTAGTGAATTATCTGAATTTTCTGGACTTACCTTTTATATTGATTTGATATTTTTATATCTTTGATAAAGAAATGCCAATTGGATTGCTACTGTGGTGTATTGTCTTGTCTATGTCACAATAAGTTGTTGCAAAATATGTCTACTTTTTACTATTAAATATCATTTCATCAAACATCAATTCTAGTAAAAAAATGAATATTAAATTTACTCATTACTCTTCGTTTACACAAAGGTGGACATGTCAGCTTATTTTATGCTGGTATTTTTAGCTTCTATACCAATGGGTGGGATGGATCATGGAATACAGTGATTTTCTTGTAGAATTATTATTATTTGGGATTTTTTCATTCTTAATATACATATTGGTTGCTTGATTATTTTACAAATTGTTTTGCATCTTTTATTATAAATGACCAAAAGTAAAGTAAGTGAAACTTGTTTAGTTTGCAAAATAATTCCCTTACTCAACCAAAAAATGGGGAAAATTATTATCTTGCACTTGCAGGAACTAAAATATCATTATTATACAAAAACTTTAAATGCTTCAATTGAAAATCATTCCATCACCATGAATGTTTCTTTGCTAAAAGCTATCAATTTCTTCTACTGTTGGTGGAGATCATAAACATTGATCATATCTATACTTTTAAAATCTTTATATCCCTTGGTTGTCAAAGAATCACTGGGCAGTTTTAGTTTAGAAGGACTGCAATGATACAAGATGATTTACAGGATCCCAATTATTACAATTAGCTAAATTTTAATTTTAAGGGTATCCTAAAATATATTCATAAAATAGCCTATTTGATTGATTTAATTTTGGATACACAGAAAATGTTTTTACTCATCAAATATGTTATGTCTCGTTAGATGGGTTCTCCCATTAATTCGACTCAAAACCACTCATTGTGCTGCTAATTTATTCGTTTTTGTTATTGTGTATAGTCTACGTTTATGCTGAGTAAAACATTTTTATCAAATACACAAACAAATTAAAAAGGAAGATAAAATGGGAATTAGTTTAATAAATACTAGTTAATACCCATGAAAACATTCACGGATATATTTAAATTTCTATGAGATGATCTTTTAGAAAAGAAACTATTGAAATCATTTCAGTAGAAGAGTTCATTGTTTCAAATGGTGGTTAGGAGATATTTTTATCCGAAAAACTGTTACTTTTGAGTGGAAGAGTCCATTGTTATGGACAGAGAAACAAAATAAGTCACACTGTTCATTATATGAGTAGATTCATTGAAGAATTTAGAATAGAGCTCAAAACAACAATATTTGAACCAGGCAAATATTAGTGTTATTGTTATTATTGTAGCTATTTATGATGTAACCGTGATATCATGGGTAGTAAACAAATGCATCAAAATGTTCATTCACTCTAATAATTAATATATAGTGACAAAGCAAATTCTGGCAGTAGCAGGAAACATCAAACAGTAATCAAAGTTGTATTTTAGAGTCAGCTGCATTTGAACCCAGTAATGTAGGCCACGTTTGTGCTTTGTTTTATCATTGCCCACTGACTTTATAGCTACTCCCCCACTCCCCACCACCACATACGCACACTTAGTTTTAGTCATTTTTTGTATGTACAAACTAAATATTTCTAGTAGTAGAGATTGATGATTAAGCACAGAATTTGGCAATTTTTTACCTAAAATTTGTTTTAGTAAGTTTCAGCATTCAATCTGCATGCTTTGAAAATCAGAAAAAAAGGGATTGTATGTGGTTGGGAATTAAGGTAATCTATACTGACAGAATAGGGCTATTATTAGAAACCGTCAACCAAAAACTGTCACCAAAACTCAAAATAGTTATCTTCAGTTTTTAAGCTGGCAGGCTATGTATTTATGTATCACACACACAGGCCACACCAATGGAGCTAGAGGGCTGAAAATTTAAACAGTTACCCCTTATTATGTCTAGAAAAACGTTTTTTTGTTTTTTGAAAATTCCCTCTCTAAATAGGTTTTTAGTGGTGGTTCCAATTTGCAATGTAAGTTTATGCTAAATTGATCCCTTAGTTTGTGTCACACTTGTTTTTTGAAAATTCAGACTGTTTTAGTGATTATTGTCCAACAAAAGGTGAGAGAATTAACTTATTGATCACCCGTTTTTCCAATTTTTTAATTGATCACCCCCAACATGGCATGTTGCTAAAAGATTTTGTTCACATGATAGTTTCTCTAGAGTGACTAACAAGAACTGTATATATTTTAGAACATTTTATTTTAGTGTGCAAAAAAGTATACAATTTGTATATACAAGCACACGGATATTCAATCTACTTCTATTTGCTTCTACCGTATATTATATATATATATATATAATTTCTTATTTAAAATCATCAGTCAAAATTCTTCTTTTCCTCCAAAATGCCATGTTTTGTTTTTCAAAGTTATGTTAATAACTAATACTTTGCAATTTGCCCAACAATTTAGAGAGAATAAAACTTGTTGGGCAAAGATGAACTACTTTGAGGCAAGCAAAAAGAATTTCTAATTTTGTGTAGCTGATTATGCAATCAAAAATTTATTTCCAGAAAGTAAAATTGGTGTTTGCAATGTGGAGTTACAACAACGTCCTCCAGTTACAGTTGAAGATCTCTTATCTTGGGAGCAGGTAAGTAGAAACTCTGCATTAAACTATTTACATTTGATGTATTTGTTATCTGTAAATTTTATCTGATTTATATATAGTACTAGAATATTACCTGTCATATGACGGTTGTTTAATACTGAGAATAATGCTATGGTAACAATAGAAAACTGATCCCCCATCATATTGACCCCCACTTCAAGTACAGAGACTCTAAAATAAGTCTAAAACCTGCTTTAAGTAGACTAAAATAGTTTTAGGTATAATGTATTTGTATGTATTCATTTTAAAATTTATTATAGTTGCTAGAATTTAAATTTATACAAAATACTTAATTCCACCGTTCTGAATTGAACGAAATGGTTAGTATATAATGAAGTGTTTGGCTAAAATGAACAATTGCATTGTGAATAAGTCCTTTAGTCGGGTTAATTTTAAAAAGGTGAAAATAATTTTTCTTTATATACCATTTTATTCAGATATAATTTGGGGTTTTGTATACAAAATATGAAATGTGTATCTAGTTTACAGACTTGTTACTTGAAGCAATAGATATGGGGGTTCAGTTTGCTACTATATACCAATAGAAAACCGTCCACCTCTTTATGTCCATGCTAAGATGTATTAATCAGGGGGGTCAGTTTATTACTTCACAACAATAGAAAACTGATCCCCCACTTTATTGATCCTTCACTTCATGTACAAAGCTTTTAAATAGAGTCTAAAATCTGTTTTAAGTATGCAAATCTTCATTTGTTTTTATACCATTGTATTCGGATATATGTTGGTGCTATGTATGAAAGATATCAAAGTTGTAGTTGGTCTACACACTTAGATATGAACATATATTTAGTGTGACCAAAATCAGCATTACAAAGCCACAAACCATGGCATTTATAGGTATAGATTGTATTGTCTATTTCATCAAGAAATTATATGAAGAAAACATCCTATTTTCATTATACAATATATGAAATTTAATAACTAAACTTAAATTTATTACTACACTTACTGTTAATTCTATGAGAATTGTGCTTGACTAAAGAGAGTTATTGCTTTTCGAGTTCAATCCTCACTGAGTACCGAGCACATGCAGCTTTTCAACAGATTAAGGTAAGTTGTAGTAAATACCTAGAGTGCCTGCCTGCCATAGAATGATGCTTAGCTCTTCAGTGTTGCAAGCCATTGCAAGTGAATTTGATCTTCACTTGGTACTCCATTGATGCAACCTTGTTCCACTGTTGGCTTATTACAACAAATATTTATTTTAGGTCACCTCACCATCGTTAGCATGCTAGTCTCACAGAACATTACTACTATTGTGAGTTCAGCACTCACTGGGTACCCAATGTTTATGGCCTTGTGTCAGACTAAGCTAAGCTTAGTAAATACTTTATCATATGTCTGGGTTTTTGTCTGTTCTTGCAGAAAAATTCTTGCTTGCTTCCAAATGACTTGAAAAATTTTTACCTCTGCTACAATGGCATGAAACTAAGCTGGTCAGTCAAGACAGACAGTAAGTACATGTTGTCCTTTTTTGTCAAATGAATGATTTTTAGTGTTATTTTTGTTCTACACATATTTGTTTTTTCATGTATAATGTTCTTCTTTAGCACAACATGATGTAATGGTCAGTTATTATTTACTATCATCTGTGTTCCTTTTTATTCTTGTTTCCTACCACTTCAATAGTTTTTAAGATTACAGATCTGCTTATCCGGTTTTTTTTAAGGTTCCCTTCCTTCTCATATAAAGAGATTTTTGTTGGAAAATAATTACCTATTCATTCTTTCACTTTCTTACTCATTGCTTTCACTATCAGTTTCTGTCAACACACATTCACTAACCTGTAAGGCGATAGTTTTATATTTTTTGATTCCTTGAAAGAATTCTAACTTGCTGTAACATAGCAGGTGCATTCCCAGCCAAAAAAATGAACCAAGCTTTTTTTTATCAAATTTTCTGCAATTACTCTTTCATTCTAACAATTATAGATGAAATATTCCACAATGTTATACAACAGTGCATGCAGTGTTTGTGTGCCATGTTTTAGTATGTTACTTCATTCATCTCTGACTGCTTCCCACAGCTGGTCAGTGTCTCCAAATTTTCTCCCAACCAGTTTGGCCTTAATATGCACCCATATTGTATTAAGATCTTTTATATGATTGAAAGTGTCTAGCTCATTCTTTTTGTCCAGGAGTGTATACTTATAGAAATCGTAGGTTAATTCGTAAAATGTTATGTATGTGAAATATAAACATTTACTAAATTTTTAGTCACATGATGTTACAAAGCAATGAAATTCTGTATGTAAAATGTATGTAAACATAATGCTGTTGTATTGTTCTTGTGTGTATAGAAAGTCACCTTAGAAAATAAAACCCTGATTTCTAGGTCATTCTTTTAGTTATGTGACAGTACATTTAGTGTTAAATGACTCCTTAAAATGTGAACTCTAAGGTGTGGGTCAAGTTGACTTATATTACAGCATTCTCAACTTAAAAATATGTAACTTTCTGGAGAAGTTGATGTAAAATTTCACAATAATTCATAATTTAAATTCAACAGGTTCTACAGTCCTGCCTCTGGGTCTTATCTATTTGCACCCAATCAACCAAATACAGCAAATTGACCACAAAGTCTACATCTGTCAAGAGAAAACTGTGCCTTTTAATTCAGATTCAGAATCAGATGATGAAAGTCCAGGTAAAATTACATTTTTTTAAAGATTCTGCTTTTACCTCCATCATTGCCATTTTTACTATCTTTATTATTGTCATTTTGTTCTTCGACAATGTTTTTAATTCAGTGGATTTAGAGTTAAATCATTTTAAAGTTTGAGCATCAGAAAAGTTATCCAGCTGTAAATTTCTGCTTCAAAAGTTAATTATGAAATAAAGCAAATCCTTGGAAGAGTGTAAAAAATTAAAAATAAAGAAAATTAAAATTTGGTAATTTATAAAAATGTATTCTTTCATCAGTGCCACTATCATTAAAAATCATCATAATAGATTTATGAAATTTTACAATCTTGAATATTCTAAGCTTTCTAATGCACAGATTTCACAGCCTTTTGCAATGTTTGTCCATCTATTTCTTATTTTCATGGATCAAGTCTACCCAGGTACATGTCTACATTTATGGAGCACCCCATAAGAATTTCACTTATAGTTAGTGCCTTACAGTTTCAGTACACTTTCCACTGTATCACAAGCTGGTGTCCTACTTGGTCACCTACTTTGCATACTAAGTCTCCCCAAATTAGATTTCCAAAAGCCACTCACCTTGTTATCAGTACCATTTATGTAAAATATGCAAGCATAAATTTATTAATGTGTAAATTGTCTGAATTTCTTAGATGAAGCATTGTCATTATTATTAATTTTTAGTTTTTCTTTTATCTTATTTATGAAAAGCAACAAAAATAAGCTGAAAGACAAACTAGTAAAAAATTAATAATAATTATCAATGTGTAGTTCAATTTTATTTATTCCAAGAATTATTCAGATGAGTATAATTTTTTTCACCATCTCAGTCGATGTACTCTCTGGCCTTCTTCAGGTGTATGATGCACCGTGTAATGTTTTAATCCAATATTTCTTCTTCAAATCTACTGGAAAAGTTCACATATTTGAACATCAACAATTTATGCTTATACTATATAGTATTTAGTCAGTCTGAAAAATGTAGATGATGCATATTGAAAAGACTAGCATGTTTTCTAATTTTTGTATAGTAGGTATAGGAAACCTTAATTGCCATTTTCTTATCCACATCAGATATGGAAGGCCTTAATGACTATTATTATTGTTCAATTTTTAGCTCTCCAGGGCATTGGTTTCCATAATCATTACACTGTCTACTTATACTATTTTTTGACCGCTGTATTCTTCATTTTATGTACTTTTCTATCTATTATTTTAGTGTTATTATATTCCCTTTACACTCTATATATGGTCTGCCATGCCTGATTTACTAGTCTCATCTCACCTTTGATTATGACTTTTCAGTGCTTTTCAAGTTTAATCTTTCAGGCGTGGCTAGTTTCTGCATTTTATTCTGTACCACAACTGCATGAGATATTGTGCAATTCTTGGTCATATTTACCGTTATAACGTGGATGTTGGGGTCCAAGAAAGCCAACTATGTTATAATCGAGCTGCAGGGTGGGTATGGATGATATTCTAGAGTGGACGATAGGTAAAAAACAGTGAACATTGTCTATCGTATAAAAAAAAGTTTGATTTGAACAAATAAACGAAAGCATTCTTTAATGTTTGTTTTTTATTAAACAATACCACCAAAATAACTACAGTCTATTACAAAGTATACCAAATTTTGGTATTTAAAAACAAAATATTTACATATTTATTTATAACAATGACTTAACCCTTTGAACCCTTATCCCCTTTTCCCCTGTACCAGTGTGCCTGAGCTTCTGAATGGAAAAGCTCAAATCAATTTTCTTTTAAAGTTTCATTCATTGACTACTGAAATATTTTATTTAATTCATTTCATTTTTACAGTTGGTTTGCCGGTGTAAGTCAAATGTATATCTTAGTGGGGGTGGGAGTTGTGTCATCTCTGTCATCAAATGGACTTAAAAAATAGTGCTCAGCCAAAAATGGGAAATTCTGTTTTTATTTGCATTTTTTCTTTTTTGACGAGTGGGTGATAATATAGGTAAAAATGTTGGGCTCCACCACCCATCTGTCTTATATTGTGAACCGCATTATATCGGAATGCCTGTAGTTGGTATCCTTATAGTTTGTCTGTCGGCTAACAGATCCCAATGTCATATAGGTTTGTAGGTAGTTATTTTTTGGAGAGTGTTATGAGTTTAAGAACTAGTGTATGTTTGCTGGCTAGTTATGGATACGTACGTGGGGTGCTTGCTGTACTGCGTGTGGGGATGTAATGATGAAGAGACCTTCTTTAGCCCTAAAAAGGGCTGGTATGCATATTATTATATAGAGGGGAGACTTTGTTGTGTGGCCCTGAAAACGGCTGGCTTTGCATATTTGACCGGTGTAGCGTGAAAAGACTTAAGTCCTAAGAAGGAATGTTGATATGCTGTAACAAGTGGACACACGTGTTTGCTGCTTGAAGAAGCTGTGAGAGTCGCCATTGTCCTGCAGTCGAGGTCACGTGACGCAAATGGAGAGCGTGGATTGGCCAGTCAGTCGAGAGCTGTTTGAGGAAGAAAGGCTTATGCTGCCATGTTGATTTTATGGCACAGAAATATAAATATAGACACGAGAGTTCGTGTATGAAGAAAAACAAACAAGGCAAATTTAGTGGTTACAAATGAATGTTCATTTAATAATGAAAGGAATAAGAAAGACATGTCGAAATGGGGAGAAAAGCATACGGGGTGAAAAACGATCGTGGAAAGAGAGAGTTAGACTTGTTTAGAAGGAGCAGGTAGTTCCGTAGTGGTAGAGAAGATGTGAGTCCTAGGCGGCAAAGAAGAACTGACTGAGTGGTTGGGTCACAAAGTGATTTGAGCTTGCAGTTCGTGTTCGTCAGTTGAGGTGAGAGATGTGGTTGATCTTCATTGTACAGTTGACAGAACAACATTTGGGTTCTCAGCACGTGTGACCAAGTTCACACTAGACTAAGGGTTTTATCCTAGAAGGTAGCCAAGACATCGGTTTAGGCGAGGTGTAGGTAGAGATGTGTAGGTCACCAGGGAGATGTTTGGTTGTGACGACTAGAGATACAAACGATTTCGTGCGGAATGGACCATGAAGAGAAGTGGGTAGTGGTAAGGTTGGGGCCGTAGGAGAGAAGATTTTACGTGCTAAGCACGGACCGAAAGATAGAAGTGGGTGGTGAAGTTATGGATTTGATCCCGTTACTTATAGTAGCTAACATCAGCAGCAGCTGAGGTGTGACGTCAGCTGAAAAGTAGGCAGCCTTATTTTCACATTTCATGTGGTGTGGCCATTCCGGAGCCGGTCGTCCGTAACAGTATCCTTATAGTTTGTCTGCTAACAGATCCCAATGTCATATAGATCTGTAGGTAGTTATTTTTTGGGAGAGTGTTATGTATACAGCTCATTTCAGGCTGTAGGGTGTTATGAGTTTTGGTGTTGTAAGCAACAGACTGTTGTTTTCTTTGCAAAAACTGATGGTTAAGGTTAACATTCAAGTACAATTTAAGGTGTATTAGCTTCTCATCTTGACCCCATACTCTGCGTAAATCACCAGAACATCTAGAAAGAGAAGCCTGTTATTGTATTCTTTGTCTATAATGAAATGTAGTGATGGTCAAATGGAATTCACATGATTCAACAGTATGTGCACATTCTCCTAGTAGGGCCAGAATATACCTATGAAGGAGGCTAGAGAATGCATCAGTTGAAACATTGTGGTGAAAACAACAAAGATGAGGATACTAGTTCAAATAATTAATGGAATAATGACAGTGCTTCATCTCAGAACATCTGCCAGTATTTGTTAATTTTGTTTGTTTTTAGGCCCAAATCAACCTACTTTCCATCCATCTTGTCGGATATTTGAGCTGGACCCTTGTGAAGGACTGGGTAAAGTTTGTCTTGTTTACCGAGACTGTCATTTGGGTAAGACTTTAAGATATTGATGTTGTGTAATAGTTTCAATATTTGTCAGATTCTTTTCTGGAAAATCTTCCTATTTTAATATTAAATGTTTTCTTTTGTTATACACTCTTTCTTTCAATGCTCTTTGTGTTTTTCCTTCTTCATCTTTTCTTAATTTATTTTTTTTACTTATTAACTCTTTCTTCATTTTCTACTTATATTTCATTCTTTCTTTACTTTTTTCCTTAAATAATCCAGATATTAACATTCTCAATATTTGAAATATTTTAAAGTTCATCCATATGAGTTCAAAAAATCCAATAACAAAAACACAGATCCTAATACTTTGGTTGGCAAATATGATGCATTATATCAAACAATTGCAAGAAATTATAAATTTGAGATGATCTCTAGATTCAATCATAATTCATATTAAACAGAGAACGGATATCGAATGAGATGACATATTACTCTTGTACATTTGTTATGATATACTACCACGAAAAGGTTATTTCGAGGCCGAACACCTGTGCGGAAATGGAAGTGAACCTTACCATATGCAGGTGTCCCAAAACAGGAGGTGGAAACCGGAAACGACACAAATGTGGGCGTTCGAGAAACCTATAAAGCAAAGACCCGAACAAAAGCTCAAAGAAACTGAGGCTCCGGAGACCCAGGCAGACAGCCTAGAGCTGGGAAGGCATAAGACCAAGTTCCTCTGTTGGGAACGGTCTCGGGCACACCTTATCTCTCTCTCACTCTTCATTCTCCGGCCGACAAACTGTATGCTAAAAATATGTTTTATATTTTTTATAACAAGTTTTTTGAGTCATCCTTTTTGATTGTCCAAGTTCACAATTTCCCTCCCGCAAGTGAACAACCCACGACGAGACGACCCGTGGCAGCAGAACAGTGTAAAGGGCTATTGTAATTGGTAAAATTGGCTTTTACTCCCTCAGTGGGATCAAGCAATATTTTATCTTACTTGAATTTCATTTGACAGTTTATTGCAAATTGAAACCAACATCATTATGGGACTCTAATAATCAGATTATCCACACTAACTTTGTCCTGAATGATGTAAATTTAAAAAATAGTTCTCTTTATTTCTAAGTGTAAAATTCATTTGGCAGAAGAAAATGGTAAACTGATGATATTTCAAAAGAGTTTATGTAGTTGTGGAGTATAATTAAGCTCAATCAGCATGATGTGGCTCTAGAATACTGTAGTTAGCTGAAAGTGTGTAAGAGAAGGTTTTTGTTCCTTTAGCTTTGCTCTCCTCATAGTAGCAGCTAGCAAAAAGGGTAAGCAGCTAGCAACAAGTGATAAATGACCACCTACAAGCGTCTTTAGAAGGAACAAAGAAAAACAAGAGGTTTTTTAGCAGTAGTAAAAACAAATGAAAATTTTATACATATTATACACAAGTTGATACATTTGGAAAAAGAGTGTATATACATAAACAGGGTTTTGCCATTAAAGTTTGTATGTCAGAAAAATACATCAAAGTTTGCTTGGATGTTTAGGAAATGTTTGTTTGGTATGCAAATAGAAGAAAATGTTACTGATAAACTCAATGGATACATCTTTTAAAGTTCATCAAATTACAAATTGTTCAAGCATGGAAATGTTCTGTTGTATGTGTGATAAAAGATGATGCATTGTTGTGAGTAGCATAGTCATGTTGACATTCAAATGCTGACTAACAAATTTCAGAATTCATTATGTATATACATTTTGGTTTCCCTATTTTTATTGTTTGAAAAATATTATTTGTTTTGTGCTGATTGGTCAGGAGATTTTATTCTTTCATGGTTGGCATCTAAAACTTTTGTCTCAAAGTGATAGTGTTCACTTCCGGCGCTATAGATGTCTGTCCATAGGGTTACACTATAACATTATCTTTTTCAGTTTCTTTCATTCTTTTTAAAAAATGTTTTAGTCAAAACAAAAGAATATATTTATTTTTCCAACAGTCTTTGAAGTTCATTAAGAATCAACATTTATTATAAGGAGATGCATCAACCACCATCAATTTATGGGTGTTGTGTTACTTTGCACTATCAATATTTGTATCTATTTCTATCAATTTGGTCTTATTGTGGGATATTGTCAAGGGGATAGAATATGTTAACCTCAGTAATCAGCTTTTCTCTTTTTAGGTTGCAGCAATATGAAGACAGAAATATGGTTTTTGGATCGATCACTTCGTTGGCATTTCCTTGTACCAACATTCACTTCTTATTACCGACTTATGTTGCTCTATCTTGGCCTGCCTCAGTGGCAATATATCTTCACTGACATTGGATTATCTATGCAGGTTAAGGTAAGCCATTTTACTATTCATTGCTTTCTGAGGACAATGTTCAGATAACCGATTTTACATTGAAATCAAGGAAGATTTTCCAAAGGGGACTGTAATGTTATTGTTCACTGTCTGGTATGACTCCAGCTGAGGCTATTCACGTGTTTCTGTGATGCATTTGTTAAAGCCATACTACTACTGCTAATACAAACTTTCACTACTTCTACAACCTATTTAGACAAATTCACAAGGCTTTCAAGAAACACTATTCTATTAATTTTCTAAATTAGTATAGTATATATACATATCAAATAAAAAAATTAAAAAACATTTGTATTTATGGCAATTCTTAATATTTTTCATACTTTAAATTTAAAAAGAATTAAACAATTTCAACCATTTTCCTGAAATTCTTGAAATAAAAACCAAATTCTGTTAGTGCTTGTACATACATAGGGATAGAATATAGAAAAGTGTATCTTTGACAATCACTTTCTAGAAACATGTTTGTTGTGAATGCATTATGTAATTAGAACAAGTTTTTTGCATTATTATGGTAATACAATTTTTTAGTTCTTTTTCTCCTTTGAAATTTTTATGTTTGTTGGTATTTATTTTCTAACTCTCGAAAAACCATAAATGTTTTTTCAAAATTTTAATATTTGGTTTAATTTTACAAATTTCAACTACAATTTTCTTTTCTTTTTTTCTTTTTTTCTTTTGCTTACTGATTATGGACAGCAATGGTTTAATTTGTATGTACCAAGTCGGGTGCAAACAGAAGAGCCATACAACCGATCACGAGACCCCGAAGACAAGGAAATAGTTGATTCTTTGGATCTTCAGATTCTGGCTTTTAACCAACTTGATGTTTCAAAAGTATTCAAAGGAAAAGGAGATAAAAAGTAATATTTTTAACAAATTTTGTGGATTTAAAAAAAAAATATTTTCCAAACCTGAAATCTTATGTTAGTAAAATTTTGAAATATAAAATTAAAATTATCATACATCAATTTATTCGAACTGATAATAAATCCTCATATCAGAAATTCAGACAGAAATTAAAATTAAAAATAAAGAATCAAACTAAGTTAGATAACACAACCAAGGATATAGAAGGAATGATAACATTTTCTAACATGCAAAGTAACAATGCAGCTAATATTTAGAGTGAATATAGAGTAAAATAATTTATGGTATGTTTTTTATACATGGAAAGATGATCCTTGTATTAGCATTTGTATATGTAAGGCCAAATTAAACTTTCTTCATTTTATGTTTTGCTTTGGATAGATCTACGGCATATTATGAATGATTGAAAGATATTAGCCAAAAATATATCTAAGATCAGCAAGGCCAGACAAAAAATATTAGGGAAAAAAAGATGCAAAACCATTATCCAAAAGTTCTTTCTCATATCTGTTTAAAATTCATTATCTTTGGCTTTGAAATTTTCATTTTTTTTGTCTTTAAGGAAACCTCCATTACCCCAGCAAGTCAATCAAACAGTTAAGAAGAAAACAGCTCAATTAAGGTATTATCATTATTTTTCATGCAAATTTCGTATTTCAAAAAGATATTTTGTACTTTTACACTATGCATATGCTTATTGATAGCATCTTTAGATTTAAATTTAAGATTTCATCTTAAATTCAAGTTTGGTTTGCATATGCAAAATTAAAAATCAGAATTTTGACACATTATAAAAAACGATACAAGAACAGGACCGCCAGCAACTGACAAGGATGGTAACCACTCAACAAAATGGAACATTGCATCAAATCATATCACGATTCAACGCTGGTGCCACTCAACCTTTGGGCAGACGGTCAAGTTTGTGTATGGAGGAAACTTCATGGGGCTATGGATCCAGTGAAATACACACGCAATGACTCCAGCACCTAGTGGACTCCATGCCACGTCACATAGCCACTGTTATTCAGGTGAAGGGTGGAGCTACACATTGTTAGATTGCTTTCTCTAATTCTTTGGCACAAATTAAAATATGGGCTATAATTCTAAAAATCTTTACAGAAGGAATTCAATAAATACAGTTTGTTGAAAATATGTTTAAACAGTCAGATTTTAATCAAAATGCTGATAAAGCTATAATGCACACTATAATTCACACTTTTTGAGATTTTTTTTCCCAAATACATGAATGCACTAAATGTTATGGGATTAAGAAAATTATGAAAAAATTAAGTTAAGAGTTATAATTGAATGTAAATTTCATTAATTAAATTATGGCAATGTTTAATAAAAAAGAAATTGTTACTTCCCTAAATTGTTGCACTGACCCCTTTATTTATGCTACCAAATAATTCATCTTCTCATTATCAAAATCTTGAAGCCTATTTTAAATTGCCTTCTTTTTAAATTCTGTTTCCAGACAAACAGGTTTGGGTGCCTCCAGGTTTGCTTCTAACTCTCAAGCTGCAACTTTCAAGAGTGGCAACAGATGACCTATTTTGGAAACTATTTTTTCATTAACTTATAAAATAAGCCAATTATTCAGTTTCTAAGGAATATACATGTTCAAAGCACCATTGTAATAATA
The DNA here is from genome assembly GCA_006491835.1 of Architeuthis dux. Lineage (NCBI taxonomy): Eukaryota > Metazoa > Mollusca > Cephalopoda > Oegopsida > Architeuthidae > Architeuthis > Architeuthis dux. The sequence continues at coordinate 2,308,453 of VCCN01007157.1, read as the reverse complement.
TTTGTGTTAAACTGTGAGGATAACAATAAAAGTTGCATGGAATTGATGAATATATGTGTTTGTGTTAATGTTACATATTTGATCAAATGAGATTAAGCATGATTGGGAATATAATACAAAAAGAAGCATTTCTGATATATAAAAATTGATAGAACTGAATATAAATTGGTTGACATCTTATGATGGTGTGTGTTACTCAGTATAACATTTTAAAAAACAAAGTGACTAAACAAATGAATGAGAATAGTGTTTTAATATTTTAATGTTTTTTCTACTACAACCATGAATGTTAAAGCTTTTCTATCATATTAATTGGGTTAATTGCCATATTTTGTACCTAATTACTTCTAATTGGACTTGAAGTACATACTTTTTATGTATAACTTCTGCTTATGTATGTAACTTGATCATGTGAATAAATGTATTGAAATATAACAATTCATTTCTGTTATCTCTTTGTTTAGACAAGAATGGTCCTCCAAACTCCACCTTTTATTAGGAACCGTCAACCAAAACTGTCAACATAGTTTTTAAGTTGGTCTGGCTAGGCTGGCTGTTTGGCTGGCTGGGTATGAACGTGTTATGTGTACAGGCCGTGCCAATGGAGCCAGAGAGCTGAAAATTTAAAACTTTAAAAAATGTTGTTTTTTTTTGGTCTTTGAAAATTCCCCCACAAAATAGGTTTTTAATTGGGGGGTTCAATTTACAATGCAAGTTTATGCTAAATTGGTCCCTTAATTTGGTCCAGCAGTGTTCACACTGGACTTTTTATTGATAAATGCCCAACAAAAGGTGAGGAAAGTAACTTATTCATTGATCACCCCTTTTTCCAATTGTTTAATTGATCACCCCTTACACAGCATTCTGCCAAAAACTGTGGGTCACATGACGGTTTCTATTGAACTGTTTTATTTTTATTGTTGTAGTTCAAAAATACTTTCATTCCCTTAAGAGGATGTAACGTTCTTGTTGTATTTAGTGCCTTTTGTTCACTTTGTTAGTCTTTCTGTTCAGGTCCAATCGCGTTTTGGTTCATAACCATGTGTAGCATATTAAGAAAAGAAGACGGAACAAGATACACGTGTGACAGGGCTGTTTGCCTGTAAAGAACTGAGTCTTCCCTGTTCCCTGTTCCCACTTCCGCTCCGCGTTTCTGGGACTGGAAACAAAATGGGGGCTGCTGGGAGCTTGCTTCAGCATGTTTATTGATTTAACATATACATACATTACTTATTGATTTAACATACATATATCTAAACATTACACCACTCACCTTTTCTTTTTTTAAATTTAAAATTGAAGTAAATTTAAAATTTCTTTCTGTTCGTTTGTACAATTGTTTATGTTTCACTTACTGTAAGTGTTCATTCGTCTGTACTGTTTTGTAGTGTTGCTTTATCAGGTAAGTGATCTTAGCGTTATTTTCTTGTTTTAATTCGTTTTGCATTTAAATTTTTTTTTTTTGTGTGTTATCTTTTAGCTTTGTATTTTTGAAAAGAGATGGTTTGTTGATTTTATGTTGAGGAATCCCAAAATGTCATATCTTTAATCACTTTCTATGGTGATTGGTTTTATATAACATGGTTTATTTATAAATAAAATCAAGTTCCACTCAACTTTTTCTTCTGCTTTTGTTTGACTTTGTCTGTAAAATTGAAAGTCAATTCCATTTACTATATTTTATAGGTAGAAATCTGTTTGTCTTCATTTCTTTTTCAACAACTATTCTTGAACCTAAATCTTATTACAAGGTCTGTGGACAAACTATTTTATTAAAATATCTTTAGCTGAACTTTAACCTCATCATAAGTTCATTTAGATTTAGCTGTGTGACTTTAAAGTTGCCTAATTAGGCCTAACTTTATCTTGCATTTGTGTGTACATGCTTCCAACCATTGTATGAAGCACTGGTGGCATTTATTTCCTCAATTGTGCTTAATTACAACTATACTAAACAAAGATCTTTGCAAGATAGCAGATGAGAGTCTGTTATACATTAAGAGAAGCCCAGTCTAACATAAAAGAAAGCCACAAGATAGTAATTAGAAGCTGAATTAAGTGAACTGAAGGAGATCAGAAGGAGAAAGAAAGGATCCTGGTCAGAGAACGATCCTCAACAATTATTATATATTCTGTGTAATCCTTTTGGCATAAATAAACAAGATGAAATATAAATAAACCATTTTGACAACATAAAAAACACTTGAGATCTTCAATAGACCTGAGTTTGCAAAAAATAAGTGAGTAAAACATTACCAAACAACTTTTCAATTGACTTTGGATTAGGACATTTTCATTTCAATTTAATGATAAACTTAATCATACTTGTTAGATTTTTATATCAATATGATCAAAATATTTTCCATTTTAATTAACTTTAACTAGTTTTGTAGTTTATTTAATTCTGCCATATGACCATTGATGTTATCAAGATTTTCAAACCCCTTATGTGATGACTTGTCAAACAATATATATATGTTATGATATACTACCACGAAAAGGTTATTTCAAAGTCAACACCTGTGCAGAAATGGAAGTGACCCGGTCACCTTAGCATATGCGTAGGTGTCCAAAAAACAGGATGTGGAGGCTGGAAATGATGCAAGCGTGGGCGTTCAAACCTGATAAAGGAAGCTAAGAGAAAAAGATAGAGAAAAACGCAGACCCAAACAGAAAACTCAGAGGACCCAGCGGAGAAACAGATCACCTAAGCCAGGCTGGAAGGCACGAGACCGCTGTCCCTGTTGGGGACAGACTTACGGTTCTCCTTATCTCTCTCCCACTCTTCATCTACTGGCCGACCAAGTGTATGCTATATATGTCTCATATTTTTACAACTAGCTTTTGAGTCCTTCCTTTCTTTCCAAGTTTAGTATTTTCATCCCGCAAGTGAGCAATACACGACGAGACGACCCATGGTGGCAGAACAGAGTAAAGGGTTATATAAAAGTCAACCTTTTTTTAATGTAGAAACACAAGGTGATCAGTCAAGTTCTTAGTTTGCCTGTTTCTTCTTAAGTATTAGCTTAAGTTAGTGGCATTAGTTCTGGTTAGTAGTTAAGAAGATAGGGAGGACAAATAGAATACAGTGTGGTTAGCATTTAGAAGATTCAGTTTATCTTTAGATACACTTGATTTAGAAGACAACAAATAGATGCGACTAGTCTTGTTCCTTGTGTTGGTTCTGACTGACTGACTTTACCTAAAAGTGAAGCAAACTCAAGATGCTGAGGTTGACCCCAAGGTCAAATGTCTAGACAAGCAGGAAGTGCTTCTAAAAATAGCACAAGCCAACTCCTGTTGTCCAGAGGTCATGACACATTATAATATAATATTTTTAAACATTGATTATATAGATATATCTATTTCAATCTACCCATGTCTATCTAAACATAACAAAAATGGTTGAATGTAAAGTGTAAGTTATATTTTATTAAAGAAATTAGAATTTGTACACAAAGATTTATATAAAGCAGATTTTTTAATATTTTAGGTTTATTATCAGCAATGATATGCTCCTTATTTATAGAATTGCTTAAGTTATCTATTAAAATGAAATTATTTAGCAGCAAAATTCAGTAATTATATCAGATGTATTATCAAAAGTATATGAGTCAATCTGATAATTTTTTTAACAAATTAGACCTAATTAATTTAACCCACTTCAGGGATACTCAAAAACAAAAAACAAACTAGCATTCCAAGGGAAATTATGAATGAATCACTGCCATCCATATATACTTCTTTTTACTTCCTAAATTAAGCAGTGGTGGTGGTAAAACTAAGTTACCTTGGTGAAAATACTACCAGTATGGTTTGAACCATAAATTCATGATTAAAAAAAGAAACAGTCTGGTTAGTCTCTCAATAGAAACCGTCACATGACCAGTTCTTTAAGCAACATGCCATGTTGAGGATGATCAATGAACAAGTTACTTCTCTCACCCTTTGTTAGGCGGTGATCACTAAATAAGTCCGAATTTTTAAAAAACCAGCATGAACACAGCTGAACACAAACTAAGGGATCAATTTAGGATAAACTTACATTGCAAATTTAACACCTCATCAAAATCTTATTTAGAGGGGGAATTTTCCCTGTTTTCCCTACACATTGAGGGGAGTGTGTGTGCAACATTTCAAGTTTCTAATGTAAGAAGATACATATCACTTTCATAATGAACCCCACATATTAGATTATATCCTTGTCCTTAAGTAAAAACAAAACAAGATAATATATATTTGGCTGGACACCCACGTTTAGAAATTCTCAAAAATAGTGTAATATGGAGACACAGAGACTGAGAAGAAAATCCAACTTCTTTTCGACTCCATCAATGCAATCATCTTCCATCTATTTCAAAAACATGTACATACGTATACATATATACAAACTAATGCATAAGTTCTGCCAATCAACACACATGAACACTCTCAATCACATATGAACTATATGCATTTTTATCAACTTCCACCAACATTAAGGAACTTTATTCCATAGCTAAAAAGTAGCAAAAACCAATCTGCAAAAACATTTCTTCTCTCTACTAATGAGAACCGTAACTGTATGATCTAGTATGCATATCTCTAATAAATACAACTCGTTACATTATATTCTTATTCATATTTTTATTGTGCATGCAGTAATGTGCATATGCATCTCTGTCATTCAAATATCGCATGCAACATTATTTCTTTCTTTTACAGCTACAGGAAGAGACAGCAAAGGAAAGGAAGAACAATCTTTGTTTCCATGTACACTCAACCATAGCCTTTCTATATCTTATAATCAGCAGCAGCACACTCTAAGGCCTGGACTGCTATCTCAGAAAATACTATTACTACTGCTACTACCATTTTTTACTATCTTTTTGTTTCCTTCCAAACTAAGTAATTAGCTTAGTATTAAATGTTAACGAGGTATGGCTAAGTTTTAAGGTAACTAATGGAGTCAGATAGAATTAGACCTAATTAATTTAACCCATTTCATAACACTACTATGAATGTTAGGGCTGGGTGAAGTCCGGATACATAGATATATAGATACATATAAATATCAGAACACATGAATCAGCACAGTAGGCTATGATTCTAGCGAGCCTCTACAGCAGGGGGTTCGGGATGCTGTAAGCCCCTGAGAAAATTTTTAATTATTATGGGCATTTTGAGGCTATATGAAAGGGATATTAGAACATATTTTAACGTCAATATTAAGTAGGGGGGCGTTTATCGGCCATCTTAGGAAAAACTCATTTCGTGACAATATATAGATTGCAAGTCCCCATAAACCCATAATTTTCTAGACATTGCTGATTCCAGTTCTATAGATCTCTCATTAAAAAAGGGCTGATATTACAACTCTTTTAATGGTTATAATCCCGGTCAGTTCCATAATATCGGCATTATTACAACATAAAGATTAACAACAAAAAATATCTGACTGAAATGTTAAATGTTTATTATAAATAACTAGAAAACATAAAATCAATAAAATTATAAAATACTACTCTAAATTACTACAATAAATGATACAACTATACTGGGAGTGGGAGCTAAATCCAGCCTACTCCTAAAACCGACCTCCTAAAGTTTGGGGAGTTTGAGGACACTTGAAACATTTAGAGAATTATTAATTCATTCAAAATGCCAATCGAGGGGTGAGGTGTATGTTCGCAAAGATTTACAGCGGTCGCTTGCTTAGTGTCTCTCATCTCTAATTGCTACACAGTAACATTTTCCCTCTTAAGTGTTGTAGTATTACAAACATAACTTCAGAAAATTGAATTTATTGGAGTTAGCCGGATTTAGCTCCCAGGACGATACATCATCGCATTGGCTCATGCTTCGATCACAAAAAATCATCGAGACTACTATATACATATTTACAGGTAGACATTTAATAATTGAATATACAGAATAAAGTTGAAATCTTATAATTGTGACCTTATTAAATTTACATGCCATATAAAAACAAAATGATTGCCTGATTTTTCACGAAACAAATTATTAAGCAATAATAACTCCATTATTCGATAGATGATACGCATGACTATGTGACATGATTATTTTGGAAGGAGAATGGTAAAAAATATGCAGTTATTCAAATAAATGAAATAAGTTAAACTCATTTTCTTTATATTCAGTACTTAACAAATACCAGTGTAGCAGGAAAGTATATATATTTGTTGAGGAGAGAAATTATTTATCTGACTCCATGAGGATAAATGATCGTATATAAGTTTCCTAGTTACAATTAAAGTTATGGCCTGATGTTAGGTCGGGATGAGCAATATGCCTATTCGTCGGTAAGGGGTTGTAAGTAAGTCTATGGGGCAAAACGTGTGTCACTAACTTGTACTAGTGTGTACGCAAGTCACGTAGGGACAGTAGTCAGTGAATGATATGGCTGGTCAGTGGTGAAGGAAAGGAAAAAGGTATACACGATGTTGTGACAAGGAACTAGGTGAAGGAAAGAAAGAAATGTTGAAATTGGCCTACGTACGAATAGATACAAAATACCACAAGCAATGAATGAAAATACGAAAAACGCAAAAATATATAATAAAGGATATTTATTATACACGAAATATCCCAAAGGGAAGAGAGTTAAGGTTTGTAAAAGGTTCCTACTTAAGGTTCAGAAAATAGTTGTGTTTGGAGTACTTGCCTCTGTGTGTTGGGGTATGATTTTTAGCGGCTGTAATAGAGTGTGTGTGTGTGTGTGTGTGTGTGTGTGTGTGAGAGAGAGAGAGAGAGAGAGAGAGAGAAAATCAGCGGTCTCTCAGGAGATCAAAAGTCCAGGCTGTTCTGAAGATTGTGTGAAAGTATTTGTTTATATCGCGAAATGCTGTTCTCTGATTGGTCAGAAAATCCCGGAGCCTAGTGTTGACAACTTGGATGATTTATGTCCGATCCTATCTTGGTAGCTTTAGCCGAGAATCCTGTGAAGCCTATTTTGGTGATATTTTCCTAAAGTGTGCTCGAAAAAGGGTTCTCAACTGAGAGATCTATGGAAGGTCATAATATGGTGTGAATGTTTGGAGGTGAGAATCCGACACCAGCTACGGATATAGCGTAACAAAACGTAAATAATATGGTTCCTTTACGAAAATGGAAAATGTACGATATAAAGTATATTGTACAAATATAGCTAGGCAGTGCATTTTAGAGAAAGTAGAATACTTTAACAAAAGTTAATAATGTGATTAGAACATGATCGTATAATGTTCCTGTATAAAAATGCATACTCTTTTAACAGCTAGTCTAGTTAATCAAAGAACAACCCCAAAAATATGTCCCGATGATCATCTGGAGGCATTTATTCTGATGTCAGATGGAAAGTAGTTGTAGTAGGTTAGCATGTTGAACATTTAAACTCTAAATATAAATTCGGGAAAAAAACTAACTGGTCTATTGCGATAAGGGAATAATACAAATCACGGTTTATTGACATTGGAGAATACAAATTGCGGATAATGCAATTCTTTCGCGAATAACGCACTTTTTGATGACACACGATCACTAATAGCATCATGGTCTATACCGTTTAAAATGTCTTTTTACACTGACATCAGAATAAATGCCTCCAAATGATCAGAATTCAAAGCACGCCTTAATCTATTCTTTCACAAGCCACCTGGGTGATAGAGAGTGTTAATACGTATTTATAAGCAAGTCCGATGTTTTTGTATACCTCGCTGATAGATTATATTTCCCCGACATAAAATAAACACAAACTGCACAATTGCGGCATCGTTTACACGTAGAAATCTGGTCATCATACAGTAATTCACCGTTTTCCTTCACTCTAATGTCTCCGTCTGTCTTACTAGCAGTTTCTGCATAATTCATATGCAAGGTGTACTCCTCTGGTAGTGTAGATTTCAGCCCATCCTAATTATTTGCCAAACTTATAAGTTCAGTTTGCAATTGCTCACAAGTTAATTCCTCATCAAATTTTACAAGTAGTTCAGTTAGCTTTTGAAGTGCAGCATGCGGTAAGGATGTCTTTGGCTCTCCAAACTGTGCAGGAGACAAACAAGCCAGGTCCCTATATAAAGTCCTATTCTTCTCAAATCTTGACTTTAAGCTTTCTATAGTAGTGTCTACTATTCTATTATGCACACACATCTCAATCTTTTTGTATATAAATGGGTGTAATTAATGTTGCCGAACAGAAGAATTAGAAAACCATTTGTTCGTTTCTGCAATGAGAAACTCAAAGTTTTTTGGAATATGCTGTGAAATATGGGAAATTGCTAACTGCAATGTATGGCATATGTTTGTGCATGCTTCTTCAAATTTTGGTACTTAGCTTCGACTTCAGACTTACAAAATTTACAATGTACTTTGGTATTATCCCCGGAAATTACCATTTTCCACCCTAGGAACATTCGTCTTGTAATAAATCCTTACTGAACTTCTGTTCGTATTGTTTAGATTTACTAGATCTCAAAAATATAATTAATGGAAGGAGATTTATAAAATTTTAAAAAATGAAACTCAACATATCTGTTCCCGCTCTTTTCTTTCCTTCGGCGCTGACTTTCTTCTTTCTTTCCTTCTTTTTGCATTTTGTTAATCTATCTTTTCGTCCCGTATAACGGGGTAATCTATCTTTTCGTCCCGTATAACGGGGTAATCTATCTTTTCGTCCCGTATAACGGGGTAAACTGTTTTTTCGTCCGGCTACAGGTGGGTTCAGAGAAAGATTCGGTTTGCCTGCTTTAGATGCTCGTTGTACCTCAAATGGATTTTATTAGAATTTGTCATTTGGGGGATTTCTGCCAGACAATTCGATATACGGTGATATTCCAGATAAAAGCCACCCCTACCCACCTTTCGGCAGAGGGGCATATGTAATTTTGGGGCGTTATTTATCAGAAATCCTTGATTTCCTCACCTCATTTCAGTATATCATCTCTTATAAGGCACACCTTTCCCCTTCATTATTAGCAACATTTGTTTTCTTTTCGTTCTCTTTGTCTATCTCAACATTAACAATAGGTATTGTTTTTTTTAAAATTCCTACGTACTTTGTTAAAAGAATGCTAAAGTAGATAGAATTAAAGACTAATAGTATACTAACTCCTATTATTAAATATGTCTGACTCCGTTAAAAGTTACGGTGGAAACAATAACAAAGATAAGGGCGTAGTAATCTCTAACAGTGAGGCTGTAGTAGTAGTAGTAGTAGTAGTAGTAGTAGTAGTAGTAGTAGTAGCAGTAATGCCTATAGTAGCTTTAAGGGTCTGACTGCCCGTAAGTAAAGCTAGCGTGCTGATGAGGGTAGTGTTAAAGATGCGCATAAGATTGATCTTTCTTTCTCTGCCTGTTTCTGCAGTAGTAAAATGAATGAAATTACATGCATACAGTTTGCACATGTTAAACAAATCAATGTGAATAAAAAGAATACAAATACTCTGCAATGATAATAAGTATATTTATTACAGGACATAATAACAAAAAGTAGTTCTCGCTTAAGCAGAAGGAAGGAATGCATTTTAAAGTGTTCGTAGTCTACTTAGTAAAAGTGTCTGTAGTTTGTTGAAGATGTTAGGGAAAGAGAGTGTGTGCATGTATGAATGTGTATGAATGCGTACGTACATAGTCGAAAGTTGGTTCGTCATATTTGCCGAAAGGACAAATCTGACTGAACAAAGATTGGAGATAGCTGGGTCTTCTTATAGTAAGAGGTGAGTGGTTGATGAATGGCTGGTAAAAATTGAGGTGTGTTGGACTGGGTATCGTCAAGTATCCAAGATGGAATGTAAGTTGACAAGAAACATGATTTTGCTAGACTTCTTGTCTGCAAAGCATATTATGTTCTAGTCAAGTACGGATTTCTCATGTCCTAAAAGCTGGCTATCTGAAAGCCGAGATAACCCATTTTCTCGGAATAAAAATCTGGTTTGTTCCAAATGAAATTGAGTCAAATGGATTCCACTCGCTGACCGTATGTGTGAGTGCAAAAAAGAGTCCATTACAACTTCATTAGAAAAATGTAATGCTTGTAAAATCTTCTAACTATTAGTATTCTCTACAAAAGTTACAACGGTTATACTTTTTACGCCTGCCAGAAAGCAATTATATAGTGCAATGCTTTTATGCACGCCAGATGTAGATAGAATTTTTTTTTTCAAATGTCTATTTCATACGGTTAAACAAGAAGGTAATGATTCGGTTTGGCTAACCTAGACACACAAAGTAAGGATTCAGTTAAGTATTATACTTACATTGTAAATCTCCCCTCTTACATACATAAAATTGAAGATTTCTGGAAGAAATTAACATCGTATTCATTCTAAGCACATACTAATACATAAGAAATATATTTTTCCTATGAAAAGTGCACAAAAAGTACATAAAGAGTTTTGGGGCCGCAATATTTAACTTGTACACTTACGTCTTCTCCACGCTGAAAATTATTCTGGTTCTCACCTTCAAGGCCTGGGTGCAAGGACATCATTAATTTGATTATACAGTTGATTCTGACATAGAATTACATATACAGGCACCTACAACTCGGAGCGATTTAGAGATATATTATATTGGTCCATAGAGGACTTAACGTTAAATTATACATACTAATTTTATGAATATTTCACTTTTATTTTGAAAAATGATAGCTGAAAACAAAAATAGAAGAGCCCAAAGAAATGTTATGCACTTGGACTATCAATGTCAAATTCGACCCTGTCAGTTGCACAGAACTATTGAAACTTTATTGTATGATGGCCAGTGCCGGTTTAAGGCGTGTGGCGGGCCCTAGGCACTGATAACATTTTGGTCTCACTAATGTTTCAAATTGTACATATTTTTATAATTTTATAATATTTAAATTTCTTAAACAATTTGAAATATACTTTTAGTCGACCCCAAATTTTTCGGCGACCCACTAGCACACCAACTGTAAAAATGAAACGAATTAGACAGAATACATCACCGTAGTCAATGAACTTTTATATCAGCACACTGATATACATACTCATAACCCCTTTGTCCTTTCATCTATCGCTAAAAAGATTGACAAAACCACTAGATTGAAAACTCTGTGGTGGGAGTGTGGCATACATAAGACAGGTACAGGATACGTTCAAGGCTCTAAATACATGTTTCCGTACTTGGAAAGATTTATTTTCAAAATGTATGCTGTACACTATTGTCACGCAACACACCGTTTGAGAACAACAAGCCTACTGACTATGCGCTAGGTGGCAGCGACCCACTGACTGACCGCCCACCAGGATTTTGCCCGGTCATCAGGCTGCCCAATCTGACCCTGGCCCTCTTCTTCACAAGCAATTGCCCTGTAAGCACATCTTTTGTTCTCCTTCTGATTCTTCTCTTAAGAACAGCTAAATACAGTTGTGAACCAAACGCGTTCAAACTAAACACAGCTAAACAGAAACTAACAGCATGCAACAAAGGCATTAATATCAGACAACATTACAATCATCTACTAAGAATATATGTGTGGAGACTCACTTTGTCTTCAAACTGTGTTTTATCTATGCATTGCTTAATTTCACTGAATTCATTTTAAACATAAAAAACACTTTCACATGAAAAAAACAACAACAAACAATATTATTATATCTTGATTTTGTCTTTCACAAGTTTAAATATTGCTGGTTCTGTATTTTGTTTTTCTAATATAATTCATCCAAAATGTATAAAACTGTTCTTTAGGAATTTTGGGTATTGTATATATGTAGAGAATTATGGCCTAAAAAGTTGGAAAAGGTATTTGAAGAATATGGATACACATGCATGCTTAAATATGTGTAATCTTTACACATAAAGTAACAAAACAACTTTAAAAATCAATTGAAAACTACAAAGCTAGTAAAAAGATATGCCACTCCTTGAAACTTTTTTTTTCTAGATGAAGCACCCTCACCATTACCACTTCACTACTAGTTCCACTCTATTCTACTATTGATGCTCTCCACCTCAGCAACATTCCAGGTCAACACATTCCATCAGCAAACAGTTTGAAATCTGAAACAAGGAAACATTTAGCTGTGAAAACTAAATTCACATTCTACATCTTTGGCACGCTCGAAAATACCACCCAAGCCACCTTGACCACAGAATGACTAAGCACAACCCTCAATCATTGAGTCACACACCAGACTCTCAATTCCTGCTCAAATCTCTTTTTAGTTAGACAAAGAAAATACCCTCACTATTACCAAATTGTTTGCTCTGGTGGTTGGTGCTGCCTGCAT
>VCCN01007157.1:2275663-2292893 GCA_006491835.1 Architeuthis dux | reverse complement strand
GCTAAGGTGGTTGGTGCTGCCTGCATGCTGTGCTAAGGTGGTGAGCAGCAATAGTAGAATGGGATGGGGCTACTAATAACAAAAAGTTACAAACATACTATGAAACAGAACAAAGCATTTTCAAATTCTGAATTATCATATATCATAAAAATAGTAAATTCGTTAATTGTTAATCACTCACAAAAACAATCAGTAAATATTTAGAAAGAACATGAGGTTTCTGAAAATATCTCAGAACCTATTGTTGAGTTGCAGGGTGTTTTGCTGATTGCCTAGGACCAGAGGCGGTGTGTGGACCAATAATCATTACAAAATATAAAAAATAATCTTAAACAAATTTGCACAGGGCCGGCAGTTGGACCTAGCACCACCACTGCTAGGACGTTTTCATGTTGTGAAATGCAGCAGCTGTAAAGTTCTCTGTTTTGCTGGTGTGAACAATGTGGTGTGTTTGGCTGATTGATCAGCCTCTTAGCTGATGAGTTCTCATCTTTGGCTGTTTGTGAGTCTATGATGATCAAATGATAGTTCTTATAATAGTTCTATGATGATCTCATGTTGTCGCATGTGTAGATTGAAACATTCGTCTGCCTTCTTCCCTTTATTTCCTTTTCTGGCTGTGTTGAAATAAAGTACTTATAGAAAGTTTCCTTTCCTTCTTTTCTTTTCTAGCCGGTTACGAGAGGCAAAAAACGATCTTTTCTCCATTTCCTTTTCTCTATAGTATTTGGTTTGTTTTTACCCTTAAAATAGCCCCTGCCTTAACTGATTGTGCATTTTTTGCTTTTTATTGAAAATGGAGACAAAAACCTTAGATTTGATCAACACTTTGGTTGTCAGATTTTTCTTGTTCATGTCCGAATTTCAGCCATCCAGACAAGGTGAATGAGTCATCTCCTAGACACTTTCGACATTTTGTATTCGGTCACCTATGACACTCTCTCTATCCATTGTTTCAATTCTGACACCACCACCACCCACACTGCCCCTCCGTGTTGACACAGGGAGTGTCAACATTAAATCGGTCAATGTCTATTTTCTGGATTATTGTTTTAATCCAATAATTCTGATTTCTTTTTCAACCTATTATTTTCCGTTTCAGGTTGATCTTTTCCACAACTTTTAGCAGTTTCTTGTAGATAACTAAAACACATGTCCCATGTCATAAGTGCTAACCTAATGTTTTTTAAAATTTAATTTGTATTGTCTAAAATATCGGTTGAAGTTCCTAGTTTGGGATGGTAAGCAAGGTGTGGTGGTTAACACCCTATTAATTAATCAGGTTAATTATTCACCTCGCCTAACCGCAAGCTGTTAGAACCACAAGCTTGTCAAATTCTATCTGGGTGTTTTTTCTACCTTGCACCACTCCTATAACATAACACTATGTACTTTCAGCAGGAATTATTTTAGCTGGAATATGTGTTATAAAAGCTGATTTGATGTCTATGCATTAATTTATATTAAGTGAATTATATGATTACACGATGTCAAAGAATTCCTGATTACCTTAAGAAAAATAAGTTAAATATACAAACCAGTCATATAAATTATATAAGTTCAAAATATGATCATACAGGTCTGGTTAGTCACTCAATAGAAACCGTCACGTTACCAACGTCTTTTGACAGGATGCCGTGTTGGGGGTTATCAATTAAAAAGAATGGGAAAAGGTGTGATCAATGAATAAGTTACTTCTCTTGGCTTTTGTTGGGCAGTGATCACTAAAAAAGTATGAATTTCCAAAAAACAAACGTGAACGCTGTCGCACACAAATAATGGATTAATTTAGCAAAAACTTATATTACAAATTGAACCCCCCTCTACTTAGGTGGGGAATTATATATATAAAAAAAAGTTTTTTCAAGACATAAGAAGTACATATTTTAATTGTCAGCCCTCTAGCCCCATTGGTGCGGCCTGTATGCGTGATGCATACATACATAGCCAGCCATCAGACCAATTTGAAAACTAAAGAAACCTATGTTGACAGTCTTGGTGACAGTTTTGGTTGACGGTTTCTAATAAACCGTAAATGCCTAGTTGTTAAAGTAGTAAATGCCGACTTTGAAATGAATAATAACAAACCTGATTAGATTCCTAGTATTTTATTAATAAAAAGGTGATATAATGTATGATATATGATATACCAAAACATTCAAATTTTATGAAAATCTTAGAAAACTACAAAATAATTAGAAAGCATACCTCTGCCAACGCTGTACACTAACTAAAAACTGAATGGAAATAGAATATTAAGCACCCAGAGAGCTCATACCTCTGCCAACACTGTACACTAACTAAAAACTGAATGGAAATAGAATATTAAGCACCCAGAGAGCTCATACCTCTGCCAACGCTGTACACTAACTAAAAACTGAATGGAAACAGGGAGAGAACGCATTTTTCACAATTTATACAAATATTGAGTTACTTCCTTTGAAATTTAAATTTATCTTTTTATTTACTATTCGTTTGTTTAACCTCCTTTCATGCAGAATAATAAAAATATCTCTCAATCGAAAACAAATTCATTGATCCGTCCAAAACTATCCGTCAACCCTACCATACAATTTCATTGAAATTCATTGAGACAGTCTTGAGCTAAAAAATGGAAAAATATCTCTCGATCGAAAGAAATATTCCTGGATCCGCCCCCAAATTTAACCAATTCTTCCTTACCCGTTGGCCCACCCTTCTACAAAATCTCATTGATATTTAATTGATCACTTTTGGAGATATCGTGTTGGCAGTCTTGAGCTAAAAAATGGGGAAAATATCTCTCAATCGAAAAAAATATTCCTGGATCCCCCCCCAAATTTAACCAATTCTTCCTTACCCCTTCTTGGCCCACGCTTCTACAAAATTTCATTGAGAACTTTTGGAGATATCGTGTAGACAGAAGGACGAACGGACGGAAAGTCTCCAACTTCAAAATGTTTATAAATTTATTGACGTGTCACATGCATGTTTTGTAATGATTTATGCTTGGACATCATGATCAAACAATTCTCCTGGGGTCATTATTTTCCAAGTGATCATTTTTCTATTGGTCAATATCACGGTTAACACCGGTTCAAAATGGAAGCAGAAGATATTCACGTGAAGTTATGTTTGCAAGAAATTGTTAAACTAGATTTGGAAGTTCAGGCACTGATTCAAGTAGGTTTGTTTCATTTTAAATGCGCTTCAATTTCTCTCTTTTCATTAAAAAATATTTTGCATCATTTGTGACTTTTTTTTACTTCCTAAAACATTATTTTAACTTCGATGACGTACACTGATGAACTAATCGTCTTTCGCTTATGAAGTTAATTTAATACCAAATTATTCAATGTTATACTTTAGTATTATTACTTACATGAATGAATGTTATTATTTACTGTAAGTTTTTATCTTTGAAAATGTACAACTATTATTAATCTGGAAAGAGTATTTACTACTAGCAATAGTGCTATCAACAGATGTAAATGATTTTAAGAATCTGAATAATTATGTTTATTACACAACCGCAAAGGTTTAAGGCCCTAGACATTGTGTAAATATGATTGTTATGATGTGTGCTTGATTGTAGATACAAATTGTATACTTTTTTTTCACACTAAAATAAAATGTTCTAAAATGTACTTGCACTCGTTTCGTTACATATTTTTTTTGTAAAGTTTGCTATATTTTCCAGATGTTTATCATTTTCTCATTTCTGTGCAACACTTTTTTCTAAGTTGACGAAACCACCAAAACCAATTGCCGACTTGTTTATAGCCTTTGTTTTTTTATTTCTGATTTGTTATTTCTTTCTTTTTCTGCTTGCTCTAGGAATTGTTTAGAATTTAACAACTATTTAGTAAATAACTTGTTATTCTTAACAATATTAGCAGCTTTGTTTTCAATCACGCTACGCTATTAATTATCATCACTCTTACTTTCTGTTTTTTTCTTTGGTTTAAACTTAATTTTTTTCTTTTATTTTTTGATCTATAAGTTTGTGTTACATTTTTATTTCTCAAGAAAATGTTCCAGAAAATATGGCTTTTATTGTAAAGGTCTATGGTGTAGTAAAACTTGATTGCAAATAAATGGTTTTGGGCGATCTTTTGTTTTGGTTCATCGGAAATTGTAGATCCCTTTGACTTGGTGAAACAGAAAATAATTACGGATGGAAAGCATACAATGGGCAACAATTACAACATATTTGCTTGGCAAACATGGAGTATTTAACCTTAGTTATTGGATCATTTGATTAGAACGCATTTTTACTTCACACTGTAAAGGAGCGAACATTTTTACTTTCGTATTCAATTTTTGCATATTTTGCAAGTTTTCTTGACGGACGGTTACACGTCATCACGTCATTACATCTTGTAAATAAATTATAATCTTGTAAATGAATAATTAAATAGATAAATTACAATCTTACATGTCATATTGTTATGGTTCATTACAACTTGTAAATAAATTGTATTTAAAATAAATGAATACGAAAGTAAAAATGTTAAGCTCCTTTCTTTACAGAGTGTGTAGTTAAAATGCGTTCTAATCAAATGATCCAATAACAAAGGTTAAAAACTCCATAATTGCCATTAAATTAATAAAATTGAATATTAAATTAATAAATATTTAAATTAAGGATTAAAAAATCTTAAAAGTATAAAGATCCCAGCGGTTGAAATAGAGAGAGAGACATGGGCCAGAGGATCTCTCACAACCGATGGTATGTTGAACTACCACTACCAGAGTGGAAAATTAGTTGTTTATTAGGACCGTAACTCCGAGATACCCGATTTTTTTTTTATTCAAACCATAAAATTCTTAAAAACCTTATATATTTTCAGTAATTAGGTGCCCAAGAACCTGTATAACAATTTTCATTCAAATTAAAACGGGCAGTGTCAAAGTTCAATATTTTTTGCATGTTGGTCTATGGTTACAATTACAACATATTTGCTTGGCAAACATGGAGTATTTAACCTTAGTTACTGGATCATTTGATTAGAACGCATTTTTATTTCACACTGTAAAGGAGCGAACATTTCTACTTTCGTATTCAATTTTTGCATATTTTGCAAGTTTTCTTGACTGACGGTTACAAGTAACACCGAGATACCCGATTTTTTTTATTCAAACCATAAAATTCTTAAAAACCATATATATTTTCAGTAATTAGGTACCCAAGAACCTGTATAACAATTTTCATTCAAATTAAAAATGGCAGTTTCAAAGTCCAATATTTTTTGCATATGTTTATTTACATATAAAATGTAAACAAACAATCACATCGACCGTAACTCACCATTTTTCAATTCCTGGGGGTTTGTCAACATTATAGCCAAATTTCAGCAAAAGATTTGAGAAATGTACCGAATTGTAAACGAAAACGTTTTGTTTATAAAATGTAAACAAACAATCGGATCGGCCATATCTCATCATCCCCTAGGTAGAATCTCTCAACAAGCCTACATATAACATTTCATTGAAATATATTTTAGGAATAACAAAATTATCCCACTGAGAAAAAGATGACACCCATTTTTTGCTGGGGACAAAGTTTTTTTTCTTCATAAGTACTGCCTAAGGTTAAGTGATACAATTTGATAACTAACCATATTCAAAAATAATAAAACACTAAAAACAAGTCATTGACTATGTTTGTTTGCTCAAAATATTTTATTGTCCCTGGCAGAAAAAAAGCCGCCAGGGACTATCATTCGCTATGGGTGTCTGTCATCGTTCTATCTTTTTTCTCAAATGAAGAATTACAAATATTACAGCACAAATACAATGTTTGTAAATTTAAATAATAATACAGTAAATACAAAGGACAATAAGTTAATTTTCTTTACAAATTTTATTGTTTATTCAGTTGTATATAAGCAAACAAACAAAATATCTTTCATTTGTGTTGAAAGAAATTTCCGGCAGAAAACGGTTAAATATTGGATAAGTTGTTTAGAATTTGAGTGGCACCACCAAATTTTAAATTTTTGCTACATTTTTAAATTCTTTTTTCGTTATTTTAATAACTTTTTTAATATTCGCCTTTATTAATTATAAAATTTAAGTAATTATAAATGTTCAAGTTTTCTGCCTTCATTTGTTCAGTAGTATGCTAGCAGCATAAATAATACCCCACTTGACTAAAATCTTTTATTCTCTTTTTAAATGCAAAAAAATGTTGCCTGCTTATACAACTGAAGTTCCTAGTGAAATTGAAAATTTTCCATTTCTTTCCTGGGGTGGTCTGCATCTCAATCTAAATAATCATTTTCTTTTGAATCATCTTAATTTCTTTCTTTGCCAAAGGGATCTGGTATAGGCTAAAAAATAAAGCCACAGTTTCATAAATAATACGAATAACATTGAACAGTCTGATTTATCTTTTAAATCACCTTCTGTTCTTTCCCCAAAATGATGCATTACCCTCCTCACTTTTTTCTGTGCAAGTTTTGCCCCCTTCCTAAAGACCAAAAAGCATGAAAATGATTTACTCTATTCCTTTCCTAAAAAATGGATATGCACAAGCTGTGATTAAAGTTTTGAATGTAATGATGCTCTAAATGAATATCGTCTGCAGGAACACCCTCAGTTTTTTGCCATTAAACAAAAATCACCCTCTCTCATCTGTTTTCTGCTCTATATTTTTAATATTTTTTTTTTTGTAAGAAGTTATTTTGACTCACCATGGCATGGCTCTTTGGATCACATCAAAAGAATACAGTGGAAAGGCTGCATAAATTTGTAACAATGGTTCAAGAAAATTAAATGACCAGTGCATTTGTGTCTAAAATAGCATTTTTAGCAAAGACTACTTATTTATGATTGATTAGACGTACATTTTCAAAGCAATAACATAATTGCAAAAGATCTTGAAGTGAACCTAGTAGATGTTTATAACAATTGGGTATCAAATAATGTTCATTAAATGTGAAAGACTCCATATAGATGTGTGATTGATGCGGTTGTAGAATGTTTTGGCCTCAAGGCGAACATTATGTGCCCTTTATAAAAAATCTTTTTTAAAAAAAGATTTATAAAACATTAAACAACATACATTGTATAAGTATTGTACATTGATGTTATGATTCTAGTCATTTTAAATTAAATCTAGTCATTTTTTGAAATGTCCATTTATTGATTGATGTATATAACTTTCTTTTTTCACCTTTATATCTAATGTTTATGGGAATAGAGAAAGAAATTTTGTTGAATTATCATACTAAATAATATGATAATGATCTTACTTAATAAAGTAAATCAATTTAAGTTGTAATTTTTTTCCTTCCTATTAATGCTGTTTATCTCTTTGAGGACAAAAGGGCTTCAAAACTATTTTCTTTTTATTTCAGGACATTCGAGAAAGTGGAAATCAAAGTTTTTATGATGATGTCGCGAATGAAGTTGTAAGCATCTTATTTAAATAATTTATCTGTCTACTATTTTGTAATCATATGGAAAAGGTATTCCATTCCATTCATCTTGAAACTGATGTTCACAATATTTCATTCAGTAATCAATGTTGTGCTGCCTTGATTAAATTTAGTAAAATAAGTTTTAAAAAAGATCTCTGTATATGAGGATGGATCAATAAGTCCATAGCCTGGACACAGGCTGAATTTTGATCAGAAATGTTCACTGTATAATATTCAATCTAAGTGATTAATAGAGAAACATTGGGTTAAATGACAAGGATGGAGCTTCTGTTGAAAATTAAATATTTGTTGTGGAAGATAAATGCTTTTTCATCAGTAGTCTATGGACTTATTGATATACCTACATATACCATAGTGAAACTACAAGCATGAAAACCTTCTATGAAAAAAAATACTGCTTTATAGCAAATTGAAGAAAAATCCAACGATACAGATATAGCAGACTAAAAATAACCTGATTAGTTTACCTGCAGGGTCAAGGATCAACTGTGTTTATACATAAACAATAAACTTAGAAACAAAAAATTACTGTAAACTTGATAGATAATTATTTGAGGATCTAAGAGAATGCTTAATCTGATACATAAAAAGTGTTTTTATCTTCTTGTATACTTGAAATATTTAAATGGCCCTTTGAATTTTAAATAAAATCTCACAAGTTCCAGATCAGTGACTCCAAGGTGTGTGTGTGTGTGCACGCGCTGAATAATATGAACACCCAATTGCTTTAAATAAGCCATGAAATGAAGTTGAAAACTTTAGTTAAGCACAAAAAACAATTTCTGGTATTTTTTTTTTATAACATTTACATGATCTGATTGCTTCAGATGTTGTCTATGTAATCACACCAGAAAAATTGCAACTTTATTTTTTTAACATTTAATTCTTGTCTGGATGATTATTTGATATTTATTTTCTACAATGTAAAAATGTAAGAATATCATATAAAAATCTTTTTTTGCACCTGTTAACATCTTTATAAAGGACCCAAAACTGATATTGTTGGCTAATTATTTTTTGTTCTTAACATTGAGTAATTCAAAGCATTTTAAATTATGCAAATATTTATTGTTTTTTTTAGACTTTCCAAAATGGCATTTACTTGGCACCCTCCTTAGAAGAACTTTCCCACCAAGCAGATGACCGTTTGGCTAAGCTAAGACTTAAAATTAAAGCAAGTATCTTTTCTTTCACATTCCATGTTATTCTGTTACTTCTTCATCTGTCTTTCCTGTATTATTTTTGGATGCTGCCTTTGTTGTCACATTCACAATTATTACATTGTATGACACATGGTAAATATCAATATTGTTCTCTCTACACAAAAATGTGTATACTTCTAATGTATTGTTACAAAGTATCTTATCTTTTTATGTGACAGGAGCTTGATCAGTTGAGCAAAGAAGAAGTAAGAGAAGCTAACAGACAAATCATTCAGAAAAATGTGAATGAACACCAACAAAGTTTGATAATGTAAGTTCAAATATGCTTCCCTAAATTCACTAACTTTAATGTTGTTACTATTGATTTTTCATAGTGTTTAGAACAGTGATTCTGAACACCCCCACAAGGGAGAAATTTGGAATTTGATGTGAAAAGAGTTCTGTGGTTTAAAACAGAGTTGTGTTAAGGCTTAACTGATTAATTCCTAATTAAATAGTTAAATACTATTAATTAATAATTTTACTATAGATTCTATAGCAACTAATGTTTACCTCATTAACTTTGCCTTTTTTTTACCATTTCTACCCAAAAATAAAACAAGATGTTGTGCAAACTTGAGCTCATTGGCCCTTATCCAAAATTGTCAATTATTTATCAATGGTAATTAATAAAGAATTATTTGAATTTATTACCTTAACTCATATAAGAAATAATTTTCCTTCTCATTTTGTGCCTTAAAGCTCTCCGCAGGTACAATGAGTTAATGACTTAACCATTTTACTATATATTATGTTTATCTTATGAATAAGATCATATCCTCAGTCATAGCTGCTGAATAATATGACCATGATTATCAGAAGACAAAATCTATTGTCTTCTCCTGAATCATAATTAAATTCTATCTAATTTTTGCAATACCTTTTATCAAATCCTATCCTAATCTGGACAGCTTGTGCTTCCATGACATCAAATAAAATATTATCAATTTCGGCAATTCAACAGCCTTTAGTTAACTTCCTCATTTCCCGATCATTACATCTGTGGCAAAATAGAACCCCCCCCCCATTAGATTTTACAAGCCAACAGTGGTTAATTTAAAGAGTAATTAACTATGAAATAACAGAAAGGTACTCTAGTTAAGACACCCATACCCCTCCTACCCACATTCCCAAGGAGGGAATACCATAACAGTAAATTAAGATATGAACAATGAAGGGGAGGAATTAAGTGCAAAAAAAAAACAAATAAGATTTTCCAGTAGACCAAATGTCTGCCTGAGTTAAAGTCAAGACTAGTACTTGTGCTGTAATCTTTTAGTTGACTAATGAAACCAATATCTTGGGTAGACATTCCAGATGTTGCAAAAAGGTTTTAGCACCATTTTTCATAATGGTAGATTTTTGCTGTGGTGCCCTAGTTAAAAAATCTTTTTTCTTCAAATATGTGCATATTGTATATCGTTGGAAAGGAAATTTCATGCTGAGTAAAGTTTACAAAAGAACCATTTGCCTCTGTGCAAGTCATAATCAAATGTCATAAACCTGTGTGAACTGATAACTATAACATAGGGGAGGTAATTGTCGATGGATCTGCTCCATCATTTTAATCACTTCTTCTGTCCCCTATTGCCCACCCTTCCACAAAATTTCATTGAAATTCATGGAGATATCGTGTGGACAGAACCTTTGGAGATATTTTGTGGTTTGACAGTCAGAACTTAGGGGAGATAATTGTGCATGGATCTGATCCGCAATTTTCTGACTTCATTCGTAGCTTCCACAAAATTTTGGTGATACAGAACAGCCAGGACTAAATAAAATGCTCCGATCTGAAATTTTTATACTGTTTTTTCCGTCTGTCCACATGATATCGCCAAAAAACGACTTACTGATAGCTCTCAAGGAGTGGATTTTGCTATTTCAAGTTGTACTATCATTTAATCCGTCTATATTGATTATTTGTTCATTTTAGCACAATCAATGCCCTGAGGAAAGCTAAACTTATAGCTCAAATGACTTTTGACAGAAGGCTAAGAGAAGAATTCTTTTCCGGAAAGACGGATGTAAGACAAAGGTTTGTATTATTTGGCTTTATGCTACAAGGATTTAGTAAATATTTCTTATAGCAGTATTCATTAAGAAACAATATATATTGATAATATCTGTTACTTTCAGAGAATTGTTGAATGTCAAATCAGTACATCAATGTCTTGGGATGACAGTGTGAGCCAAGAATTCTTTGTTACTTTCTTAAAAGATTTAGAAAAAGTGAATTTATATTAGAGAAAAATAAAACAAAAGAAATTTAATGCCAACAAAATCTAAGCTATGGATGTAGGAAAATGCAATGTGTCGTTTTTTTTAAATTGAAAATGGGAATGCCTCTTCAAAAGGTGAAATGAGATTCTTTCTGTCTCTTCTAATTTTTCATTTCACACTCTCATCTGCTCTTGTAAGAGAATAGATGCATATTCATATGCAAATTCTTCTTAGATAATATTATTTTCAATAATTTTTCTCCTTTATAAAGCTGTTAAATGCATTTTTATAAATATTTATTTAACTTGTCATGTACGACAGAGTGACAAAATTAAATTTTCTATAAATTCAAGGTTGCAAATAGTATTGCCCTATTTTAGTGTTTTTACCATATTCAACTAAGTATAAATTTTACAAAGATTAAAATCAATCTTCAAGAAGTCCAAATACTGTTTAAGGAACTTTAAGAAATACACATTTAAATATAATTTTTATATATAGCTTCAATCAATATTTGAATTTATCAATAATGAATTCTAGGCATCTTAAGTGAATATTCAGGACCTAAAACTTAATATTGAATAGAGTCAATGGATAAACTTAGAAACCTTGTACATTAACTAAATTTTTTCATTTTCAAAACCTTTTTTTCCCCTGATTGGCAGGAAAATCAACAACAAAGAAATATTGGCTAAAACTGCATCCGGCATCACTGAAAATCTGATGAGCCTGAATCGTATGATGTCTAGTCAAGTGAAACAAAGTGAGGCCACAATTGGCAGTTTGGGTAAGTGAATTGTCACTTTCACGAATGCAGCCCAAAAATTTAAATGGTAGCAGACTATGAAGTATACTATAAAATTACCATATTTTATAGTTCACATTTCTATGTAATTTATTATAAATGTACATTCCACAGTCAAAAATTAAAAGAAGCTATAATCAGATATACAGAATACAGTCACAAAATAGAAAACAAAGCTGCTTAATAATTCCAAGGCAACAAAGATGAAATTTGATAAACTGTTAAATCTCAATGATACTTCACTGCACAAGTTATACTCATCCACTTAAGGACAATCTGTTTTTGGCTTAAAAGCTGTGACTCCAGAAAAACATACAAATTCCCTCAAAGCCTTATGACTTGGTGCATGTAACTTTTACATAGAAGATACAGATGATAATAAAAGGTTGGTTCTAAAACATGAAATCTAAATGCATTCCCAGATTCAACATATAGCACTTTATTTTATAATGATCAAAAATCTTGTCTATCCTTATAATAAACGAGAATAAAATGCAGTAGAAGCAGTATAATTTTCAATGAGAGTCTCATCCAACATTTACCATGAATTAAATTTACTCGTGTTTTCTTCTTATTCTTCAGCTTCCTCTTCTAAAACAATGACTGAAACAAATGAAGAATTCAAGAGTATGTCTGGACACATTCACACTTCAAAGAAATTGCTCACAAAGTACAATCGTCGTGAGTTAACCGATAGACTGTTGATCATCTTAGCATTAGTTTTCTTCTTTTCTACTGTTGTATACATTGTGAAAAAAAGGGTTTGGTCATAATAAAAACAAAAGATTTAACTTTTAATTTGATTTTCTTTGCTTATTTATTTGTATACCCACCCTCCAAAAGAAAAAAAGATTATGTGATGAAATTATGAATGATTTTTAAAATATTCCCGATTTGGAAGAATGTCTCTTTCTACATTTCTCCACATTGGGAAATAACAACAGGTAATTTTGGTTTGTTGTTGGGACCGGTTGGAACATTTTCAATCTTTCGTAGAACAAGGAGACCCTCTGTCACTCGACCTGTTGGAAAAAGAAATTCATTATTAGTCAACATGAAAACAAATTTTCTGCAACACTCCAAAACAACGCTGTTCAAGGGCTTATTATAATTCCATGTGATTTTTTTTCCAGCTTATACTTAGTTACATTAATTTGTACAGCAATATCAAAAACTTCACTATTCAAGGTATTGCTGTATTAAATTTACATATTTTAAATGTAAGAGAAATTCAATGTTATTTTGGTAAGCAGATTTCCACCTATTTTAGAGTGAGTAGAGCAACAAAATACAACACTTTATTAGTCTGTGCATTGAGAGATTTAGACATTTTACAATTACTGGACAAACTGCTAGAAGGAAGAACACTTGAAATTATTTTTTTCTTAAATTTGACTTCCACTAAGCTCTCAGGTTTTAATAGAAGCAAGTTTGGAGAGAAAAATATACACACTGGGGTTACTGGGAGAGATTAGAGCAATGTGAAGTGATAATGGAGTTAGAGGAACTGAGGCTGAACTGAAAATGGCAGAAGGAAACATCAGTATAAGTTGGGGAAATGTAACTGAAGAAGTGCTATCAGATCAAACCATTACTAAAGTATCTATAAAATAATAACTGAAATGATGCACAAGAATCAAGCATTTCTGTAAGGCAAAATTAACAGGTCTAGTTAGTCATTCAATAGAAACCGTCATGTGACCAATGTCTTTTTGCAGCCAATTAAAAAAATAGATAAAGAGGTGATCAATGAATAAGTTACTTATCTCACCTTTCGTTGGGCAGTGATCACTAAAAAAGTCTGAATTTTCATGACAAGCATGAACACTGCCGGACACAAACTAAGCGACAAATTTAACATAAACTTACATTGTAAATTGAACCCACCACTAAAAACCTGGGGGGTGGGGTTAAAGAATTTTCTAGACACAATAAGGAGTAAATGTTTAAATTTTCAGCCTTCTAGCTCAATTTGTGCAGCCTGTACGCATAACACATGCATAGATAGCCAGCCAGACTCACTTAAAAACTGAAGAGACATGTTGATGTTGACAGTTTCTAATTTAAGTATCTTAATAGACATTAAAGTGAATATATATTTGCTAGTTTGTAAAAAAAGGACATTACCAAACACAACATGTTTGCCATCTAAAAAGTCACACTTGGCACAAGTAATGAAGAACTGGCAGCCATTTGTATCTTTGCCACTGTTAGCCTAGAAAAGAAAGAAGAAAAAAAACACAAACATAAAATTTTACTTTCAATAGAAATTGTACTTTTTAAAATTTGATTTTGAAAGTTCATTCAGCGAGACAAATTTCCAGATAAATATAGATTCATTTACCAGAGACAACATGCCAGGGCCTACATGCTTCATTGTGAAGTTCTCATCAGCAAATATGCTTCCAAATATACTCATCACTCCAGTGCCATCTCCCTAGGTGAAGTGAAAAAGAAATAGATTAAATCTATAAAAGTATATTTCTCAATATGAGCAGGTCAAAAAGATATTTTAATCCCTTCCAACAATATTGAAAATACTTACATAGCAGATAAAAATTGTTTTAGTGTTTCCCCACACACACAAGAGACTTTTGAAAATCATATATATAAATTACAAACTTTTAGGAACATACTTTATAGCTGCACACCCATTAACATTTGAGGATGATTTGTAAAATTTAGTAGAGATATTTTAATACCTACATTTAGGATACAAGTAAAAATGTATACAGATGAACATCCTAATCTTTGTTTTTCTCACATTTCATTAGAGATTTTTCAGATGATGTAAATCATTAAGGATTTAAATTAAATTCTTTATTTCAACTTTCCAATCTAATTTTATCAGACATTTAAAATAGTTGCTTGGTAACAAAATTGATGGCACATTTGTATTAGAAAATAAAGAAAGTATCTGGTATAATTAACCCATTTAGAACCAACTAGAATGTTGACAGGACTCTGCATATTAGCAGAAAAGGAATGCAGCATAAACTTTATACTGCATTCCTTTTCTTTATGATAAAGAAACGTTTTTAGAAAACAGGAAATCAAAGAACCTTTATAGACACTTAGATCATTAGTTTTGTTTTTTTCACAGGAATTTAAGACCACAAATATATTAGAACAATGGTCTATATCAGTGGTTCTTAACCTTTTTGCTCCATGCTCTACAGCTAAAAAAAGTTGATGTCCCCCTTATATAAAAAAAAATTAATCATATAGCAAATTCTTTGAAAAAAAAGTAATGATATATGAACTAATGGGGACTTACTAAAACTTTTGTAATTTATTTATTGTGTGAAATTTAGAGAATGCAATTACCTCATCGTTTCTATACCTCACAAAGTTAATTAGTAATTAATAGTATTGTATAATTAGGAATTAATCAATTAAAACATCAGATTTGAGCCATGGAACACTTTCTGCTCTTCACACCCAAATTCCAAATTGCCCCCCTTTCACAATCATTGGTTTATATACAATTCAACATTGTGCCTTTTAACTTTGTAGTATTAAAATCAGTGAATTCTATATAGGTTGTAAAGGCATTAAATCCTGGTTTGATATTGTAATTTTCAGTGTACTTTTGTGGTATTGAAACAATGGTCTCAAAATATTTAATTTCTGAGGATGCAAAAATAATTTTTTTTAAGTCATTAAAAACAATATATACATTTTTCTTTTGTCTTTCAAAACTTATCCTTTATATTTACACAGAATTTTAAAAACTTAGAACCATAGAATATTTGACTGAATGCTACTCACAGTATTGAAGAGGAATATCCCTTGAAATTTTTATGCACAAAGACAAGATATATAATCTTTTGACTGAAGTGAATTGCAAACAGATGAAAAAGTTAAGATAACTTACATTTACAAAATCTCCTCCTTGTACCATGAAATCTTTTATCACTCTAAAAAGATTAAGAGGAAAGTTGATCACACCAAATAACAAACTGGTCAATATTCATTAACCCTTTTAGCACTATGGCCTTTTTGACCATATAGCAAAAAACACTACTGTCACCAAAGGTCTCTTCAGTTTTTAAGCCGATATATTGCCTGTGTAGTGTTTTTAGCTACATTATCGAGTTTGATATATCAGCCTGGCAGTGCTATAAGGGTTAATAATCAGAGTGTGAAAATAATAAATAAAGAGATGACAGTTTATTATACAAAGTCTTTAAAATCAGAATTCCTTTACTAACCTATGGAATGTGGATCCTTTGTAGCCAATGGGCACCCCATCTTTCCTGTATTCACCAGTACAAAATTGCCTGTAATAAACAGAGGGAGATATCAGTAGAATTTTCAACATTGAATTGAAGCAAATTCCTTTAAAAATTCTGATACACACAGAAATAAAACTTGTTCAAAAACCATATATTAAATCTACATGTAACATCATCTAAGTACAATTGAAGAAATCTCTGTCTCTGCATATGTACCGCGATTAATCAACAACTGGCCTTTGTATGAAGCTGACAATTGCCAGATATATTAGTTAGCACAAAAGGCAGTGCAGTGTTGAGTTTGAAGATTTTTGGATCAGTGATTTGAGAAATCCAATAGAAATAAAATATTAAATATTTATTTTTCATCTTTATTCTTAGTTTGTATACATTATGCCTTGACTTCCACTCTTTAGAATTATCTAAATTTAGATATAAAAAATTTAGATTCAAACAACTTCAAACTCGACACAAATTAGTGTATAATAATTGCTTTCAATCTGTTTTGCTGATATATGTGAAAGTAAAAACTGGACACGTGTGGGTATGCAAAGAACCAGAAAGAGAAGAAAAAGGAAAATTTTTAATAATCAATTAGTTTCATGGGGAACAGATAAACTACTTTTTTAAGGCAGTAAGAAAGCAAATAATTGAGCAGTCTTCAAAATACATTAATCAACATTTGGGAAAAGATCTTTAAAAGTTGTTCTCCTTTTATGTAAGGAGCCAGAAGACACATATTGCCCCACAAGTTATATTCCTACCTGCTATATCAAACTTCTTACAAAGTCTAGAAACAGCAGTTCATTTAAAAATTATAACTCATGTAAAAAGTTACTTGCTAACCCAGTAGGAAAGCCAGGACACAATGGTACTTAAATAAGACTAAATTTCAGTTACATCTCACACCAGCCATTTTTTTCGGTTTCAGACTTAAATCCAGACAAGTAAGCAGACACTTCACAAGGAAACAATTACTGCTTTCCAGAGAGTTTTAAAATTTAAATGAACTCACCTAAAATTTTCTGATGTCCGAGGAACAGCATCGGAAAACAACTCAAACTTTATACGTCCAACTTCCTGAAAACAAATACCAATAACCAAATATTAATAATTAGAATTTTTAGAAATGTTTTGTAAAAATTTCAGTTTTTGATAATTTTTCCAAATTAAACTTTTAGAGAACTGGTGTCTATGATGACATTTGTTTATACTTCAGAGAGGTTACTTGACTAACGAGAAACAAATCTTTGTGCATAAATTTTCTTATTGGATATTTATATTTTTAAAAAAAGAAGGTTTTTGTACTCAAATATTTCAGCTAAACCTTATGATTTA
>VCCN01007157.1:2242969-2257730 GCA_006491835.1 Architeuthis dux | reverse complement strand
ACTTTATGAACAGATGCCATTAGTTTTTGTGCGACACAAAATGTAAATGATGAAATGAAGATTGTTACAGCACCTGAACAATTAACTTGAAACAAATTATACTGCTATAAAGATGGTACAAATTTATGGTAATACAATAAGAAAAAGCATTTATTTATAAGCTTAAGGCACGATGAGGGATGTACAAAATTTAATCTGAAAAAAATAGCTTACCTGAAAGTCGACTACCACCAAATGGCTGTTGTCCAACAATGGAACCAGTTGATTTGTCATTTATATAAAAGTTTCCAACTGAGTCACGGAACATATCACAAAGCTCATCTAAAGCTTCCCTGAAAGGTAAAAAACTCATGTTTAAATTAAAGTCTTAGTTCTATTTCAGAGGAAAACTTATTTCTTGATTAAGCATAACAATTAGAATTTAATATAAGTTATAAAACCATTTACTTCATTTTTGGAAGAATTTCATAAAATTATTATAGCACAATTAGTCTGAGCATAACTTTAGTAACTAAACAATAGATCTTTGTTCACAAATAAATTATAAGCATTAAATGTTCTCAGTTTCCAATCCAGTCTCAAATGTAATATAGTTTGGTTAGCCTCATGTTTGTTTCTCAGGATGCAAAGATTTTGCTGTACAAAATTCTCTTGTGAAATTGCATCAACTGAAACTTATGTACAATTGCAGATGGAACAAGAAATGCAGTATCAAAGCAGTTTATGTCTTTTGCATGCCATGATATGCTGAAAGTGAATTTCCTCAAACTTAGTTTAGTTTTTCAGATCAGTTGTGCCAGGGTTGACAAAAACCTGACCAGTACATGAAAGATTCAAATGGAAAAATTATTTGAGAAAGAATCTCAATCTTAGCAAGCACAGTAGGATTTTTTTCACCTAGAGTTGATGACTTAGATTCAATCCTAAAATGTCAATGTTTGGCACTTTGGTTCGATTGTACAAGTTTAATATGTACAAGTTTAATATTCATATACAGTGAAAATTAAAATAAAATGATTATTCTTTTATATTTATTATTGGCAACAAATCAAAAAATTCTGACCAATATTAGAAAATATATTCCTGCTGAGGTGAGATATGCATGTGATTCAAAGAAAAAGATTAACTTATAGACTATGGTGCAACGAAGATCCTAAACATTAGAATTTGTGTTTCCATGCTAATGAAAATGACCATTTCAAGTGCTTTTGAAATTTAAGCCATTCAATAAAAACTGATTTGTTATTTAAATCAGTGTTTCAGGAGAACAATGGTCCTAAAAATGAGAAAAAACAAAAAAAAATTCAAATTTTAATATGTGCAATGTTCTATAACAAAAAACATCAGGTCATTCAACCTGTTAAGTTTAAAATCTTTACTTAATAAATATTTTGCATCAAATAGACAACTAGGTCTAAGATGTTATTCACCAAATTTTAATTTTTTTTTTACATTAAAACAAATTTTATAAAACAGTTAACATTTAAAACATTAGAAATTGTTAGATTAATCAAGTAGGAAATCCTAAGAAAGGTCAGAATCAAATCAACAAAAACATTAAAACAATGCCATGATGGCAAAATACGTTCCATAAACTCAATTTGATATTAAATAGGTTGCTAAAAACAAGGAAACTCACTTGTCTTGTGCATAAATTGCACCTGTCAGTCCAAAAGCTGAAGTTTTATTGACAATAGCAGCATATTTCTTATATTCTTTGTCAGGGTAGACATGCAGGGATAAAACTGGACCAAATATTTCCTTAAAAAAAAAAAGAAATTGATTTTCAAACAAAGTTACAAATGGTAATAATTTTTTTTAACATTAAGAACAAATAGAAGTTTTGTAAATAGATCTAAAGTTTGGGAAGTTTTCAAGGTTTAATTATGACAAACCTCTTAATCTCATCTAATTTTAAATCTGTAAAAGAAGAATGTTATCAAGCTATTTATTGCAGCTAAATTCTGAAGAATGTACAAAAACCTTAATTATTTGATCTAAACTACAGAATGCCAGATTTTATTATGTAAGTCAGTGTTTTCACAATAAAATTGGTATTATCTAACCGATATTGGTAACATTTTCAGGATGTATTTATCAAAGGCTCTTATGGGAACTGGTGTTACAGTACCAATAGAACAAAAATTAACACCTGTTCCCATATGCGCCACATAATTTTTATTGAAATACCATGTGAATTTCAGCTTATATCAGTTTTTATTAGAAATATTTACAACTTATTTGGTATTGTGAGATCTTATTATGCAACTGGAGGATTGTTCATCAAATTGTAAATAAATATATTGAATCACTAGTCACAATCACTGACCTGATCAAACAACAAAACATGGTGGCTAGGTATTCTTCACTTTTCACTCATCTGTGTCAGTGTCAGTGCTCCTGGTTATATTTTTTGACCGAGCCTTGGAAATTTACACATGTAGTCCAGTAGTCACTAAACATCGTCTTTTCACTTTTTCGGGGTGGTGCTCGATTTAGAATAATCCATTGTGAAATGGACACATTTATTTTGCTACCACCATGACATGGCATTTATGACATTAAGACATTTGAGGAAAAGCTTGGTTGGAATGAGATAGTGTGAGAGTAAGTATATGGTTTAATTTTTAAATAAAAATGACATTTTGTGTTCTATTGGTTCGGTAACACCCATTCCTGTATGCGCCTTTGATTTCACCAAGCCATATAGTGCTCTATGTAACCTTGTATCTCTGACGAGTCAGGGTGGGGTAGTAAAGTCTAGGGTGACATAAGCATACAGAGTGGGGTTACCGAGACAAAAATAAAGCAACTAGGCTACAGTGATTCCTTTTTAGGCAGAGGTAGCAATATATATAATAGTATTGTTATTGATATTTTTTAATTTCAGATATATATATAAAGATTGCCAAGTGTCGTAAGAAAGATATAACCTCAAAAGAGAAACAAGATAATGTAAAGTTATTGAGTGATGGGAACACAACATTGGAAATTGCAAAAAAGTTGAACAGAGATCACAGAAAAATCATAAAAGAAATTGAAAATATTGGCAAGATAAGAACAAGAAATTAAACTGGCTTTAAGAATGTTACAAAAAGAGATTTGAGAAAAATTAATAGGGTAATTAATAAGTAAGAAAAATGGATTGACCCGCAAAAAAATATTTGAAGAAGCTGGTGATGTGAATGTAAACAGAGAAAAGATACAGCATATTAAGAACAAAGGCTAAAGAAGGCAACCAAACATCAAAGAGAAACGTGTAATTTGGGCAAAGAAGTACATAAAATAGATTTCTCAACAGTAATTTTTAGTGATGAATGTAGAGCTATATTGGATGGACCTGATGGCTGGGTCTTTCATGGAAATAATCAACCAACACAACTTAGAAGACAAACAGAGGGGAGGTGGAGTAATATTTTGGGCTAGTATCATAGGCAATAAAATTATAGGTCCTTTCAAAGTTGATGGTGTCACAATAAATGCAGAGAATTATTCTTGATCAAGACGTTTTTTTGAATGGTATAGATCACAACCAAGAAGCTTTAAGCTAAAATTATATTCATGCAAGACAATGCTCTTTCACATTCTGCTACGTTGACTATTGCCCAGATATTAATCCAATAGAAAACTTAAGGTACATCATTAAAAGAGATGTATATGAGAATTGAAAACAGTATTCAAGCAAAGATCTCTGGGAAGCAATAAAAACTGCTGCAAGTAATGTTAAAGCAGAAACAGTAGAAAAGTTAACAAAATCAATGGATGAAAGACTGATACAGGTTATAGAATGTCAAGGAGTCCATATTAACATGTAAAATAATAATTTATTCAGGTATACAGGATATTGTGTTAATCAAATATATGTTTCTGTGGCCTATATCTTTTAAATTTGTTTATAAATAAAAATGTATGTTGCACTTAGTTTGTTTGCATAATAAAACCGGACACCCACAAGTTATTATCAATATTTTAAAATTTAATGCCAATTTTCTTGTGAAAACATGAACTTGCATAATAAAATCTGACATATCTGACACTGTATAGTAGATCAAATTTCAAGTTAAACTTTACTGCTCAACTTTCAAATGTAAAACCTGGTAATGAATGCTTTCTAATCAAAATACATATTAACCATTGTCTTACTAACCAGAGTACTCAAGAAACTGAAACAAAGCAATGCATTTTCAAATTCAGTGCTATGGCACATTCCTTTACTTAAATCATACTAATATCTTTACATCTGATGGCATATTTACCACTATCTTTAAGTGATTAGTAACATGTTATCACCAAAAGACAACTTTATATATCGGATGGTTACATTTGCTTCAGATACAGTGATATCCCACACTAGCTACAGTAGTTTTACTGTATATACTGTTGGAAATACAAAATACAATTTTCATTTTGTTGAGATCCACAAAATGAGAGAAATTGATAAAGATATTTAAAGTTTTAGCAAAGAGTAAACATGTCTTGACTAAAACTAGAAATTGGAAATCAGAATTATTTCCCTTCACAGAAAGGAAAAGTATTAATATAGATGAAGTAAATAATTCATCTAAGAAAAATTTGCCCCCAAAGTATGAACTAATATTCAATGGCTCAGAATAACACTTACCCAGCAGAAGACAATGACAAAATATTACAGTAATTTACAAAACAAAATAATGATCAAGGGGAAAAATGTCAGTTTAGGAACTACAAAAACAGAAATGTTTCTTCACAGGCATTAACTCTTAAATTCATATTAGGTAAAGTTAAATCAAGGGGGAGTAACTTCTGATTAAAATTACTTCCCTGGCACTTGTTGGTAAGTTAATTTTTTTCTTTAATTCAATTCACAAAAGAGTTCT
Source organism: Architeuthis dux (assembly GCA_006491835.1). NCBI lineage: Eukaryota > Metazoa > Mollusca > Cephalopoda > Oegopsida > Architeuthidae > Architeuthis > Architeuthis dux. The sequence goes on along the minus strand of VCCN01007157.1, from coordinate 2,252,874 downwards.
ATTTTTAAAAATTCTACTCATTGAAGAGTTCCACAGTGGCTTTAAGTGGTTCATAAATCTAAGAGTTAAAATATTGAATTTTTTAGGAAAATTAAGCTTGCAACAGCTGGTTCGACATATAGATAAATATTATTCAAGGATTTTAATTTAAAATAGTTCATATTACCCATGTGAGCAAGTTAGGATAATTTCAAATCATTTTGTATGATTTCTAGTAAAAAAGAAAACTGAATCTGAAAATTCATAGGTTTGTCCTATAAATAATTTATCTTCTACTCATCCATTCAAAATGAGACCATTTGTATAAACTGTAGAGGCAAATTGAAGCATACATTACAAAGACATACCTCTTGCATCAGTTTATCTTCTGGGTCACTGCATTCAATAACAGTTGGTTCAACAAAGTAGCCTTTGCTGGAAATAAAGAGATCAGGTTATTTTAGGATACAAAATCAAACAAGCACAACAAAAACTGAATGAATCTTGAGAAAAAGATTTTTTAAAATAAAGACTTAAATGTACAGATCATGTTTGTATGCCTAATTATGTGAGTATAACACTACACAGCAGGACAAAGACAGGAATTGCTAACTATGACTAAGTTGTTTTGAAGCCATGGTTAAGAACTTTTCATATTTCAATCTATACTGAGTGTGTTTCTTGAGATGTTCTTCAAAGCAAAATACAGACTGTCCATCTCCCAAAAGGTTGGGGGTCATGGAACACTGTTTTTTTACCTGCATTCTATAATTTGTCAAACAGAATGATAAACTTTGGCTGTTTTTCCTATATGTGCTCATGAAACTGATAAATAAATCTATTGAGTAACAACAGTTTTTGAACAATTATTCAACATAATCAGCATGTTTTTTTTTATGGCTTTCTGCCAACACGTAGGCAAATCAGATTCCTTCGTGATAGAAGGATGTCAGTTTTGAATTGAAGGTTTGCAGTGCCATTTTGACATTTTCATTTTGTAAGCCTAGACCATTCACATTCTGCAGAGAGCAGAAAAGGTGCTAACTGGGAGAACTTTCCAACTCAATTGGAACTTTTTTTCATGGGTCATCTGTGCAACAACCACATTTGGCTTCACCACTTCTTTGCTGGTTAACTGTAGATTGACTTCTATGACTTGATGAAATTTGTCCTCCAACTGTTGGCCACTTTGAGGCTGGTCCAATGTCTCAAATTCATTGTGTTTGGACTTTGTGAATCACTAATTAGCCATTGTATGGATGATAGTTCCTTATCTGAACACCCAGTACTTTGAAATTATACAGTAGACACAGTCTCAACAGCTCATGCCCAAGATGTCAATTTTTGGTGACATTGTGAATTATTCTCTATATAAACACACTCTGAATTGAAAAGTTAGTGAACATTGTACACCTGAAACTTCTAAAACATTCACTAATTTTCAGGAACTTTCTTAACAATCTAGGAAGTTTCCTGTAATGTCCGAACAGATAATGATCCATTAGTAGGATTTACTTAGAAAATACATTAAGCCACTATTATGTTAATGGAACAAAAACATTTGTTGCACTCAATTATAAAAATCAATTAACTTTTTATTCCTCATCAGTTACATGCAACCTCTTAAGAGTATTCATTCAACATTTATGTAAAATTTATACTATATTCAAATATGATAATCTAGAATTAAGCTGAAGAGAATGTTTGTTTTCATATTTAGCAACAGTGTTTTACCAACATTAGCAGGTTGACTACCATGTGACATTAAATGAAAGTAAAGCTTTATGTGGAGGTGCAGAATTGACCTAAAGGTTAACAGTATGAAAAATTGAATCAGCAAATCAAGTTTAAATTCAAAATGAGGTAGTTTGTGTTCACTTTGCATTTATGATCTTGGTAAAGGCATGAATCCACCTCTCCCAATAGGTCAGAGATTACTCCCTGTTGGCAGTACCATCTAATCCAGTATAATTACTGTTACTTGGAGAGGAGATGGGCTAAGTAAGGACCCGAAACGGTACACTCATGGGATAATTTGATTTTTGAAAGTTCTGTTATCAAGCAAGACAGGTGGTACATTCTGTGTTTTGTTAGTCACAAGTATTTGATATCTATTGTTTTGTAATGCCTTACATAAAATTTTACTGACTACAGACCATAAAAATCTCCATCTTCCATTTACAAGTCATTTAAGTTAGTGAAAATTCAACATTTTAATTTTGCAATATTTATAATTTCTCACATTAAAAGCTGAAATGCATAACTTGTATGATTTTTTAAAAACAAATACACAAAGGAAATATAAATGTATATATAAACAGTTCAATAGGAACTAGTTTGTATCAACTTACCTGCCATCATAGTTTCCACCAGCAACTATTTTAGCAGAAGGTGATGATTTGGCATAATCAATGTAGCTAGTGATTCTTTCAAATGCCTGAAATGATAAAAGTAACAAAGATTGAATAATATGTTACTATTAATGTTAATAACAATAATGAAAATTACTTCAGGAGTCTACAAAGCTTACAAAGATTTAAAATTTTACTTCATTTAATATAGCTAAATCTCACATTTCACAGAATGTGGATTTATAAGAACACTTGTACACAACTATTTTGTTTACATTTTACTAATTTCATGTTTGTAAAACAAATATTGTAATTCCAAGCAATATTATTAAAATCAATTTAATATAATCATATAATCATGCACTGATTGAAAAACTGAAAAAATTAATTCAACAATGCATGCAAAGAGTGTCTACAAAGGATTTTCAATGTATGAATTGATGTTAACTGACAACTGATTGGTTTTTTTTAAGCAAATGGAAAAGTTGAAACAAGATTTCTAGAATGTCAGTTATAATCGTATGCATTAGGCTATATATCTAAAATCTATTCAACAATTTGGAATTTAAATACAGCATCTTTATTGTCTCTTAAATAACTTTTATGGATTAACTTTCACCAACAGCATAATTATCTCATACTGTTATATATCCTATAAAATTAAAAATGTTAAAGCCAGGTCATATAAGCCTCTTTTTGAGGTCCAAATGTGCAACAGTACTCACAGATCTAGTTCAGTAGTTAAGCCATAAACCGATGAACAGATGTGATATTTTAAAAGTTAAAGTTGGCCTCAAAACAGAACAAAAATACATCTCTAAATGGTTTGTCATTTGTAAAATGCCTGCATGATATAATTATTGCTACAAATGATAATCTATTTACCTTGTCATCAATAACAGCAGACAAGAATGAGTCTGATTCTAATGGAGATCCAAGTTTAACTTTCTTCAGTTCTTCCGAAATCCTTCCTTTAATTTCGTCGGCTTTTGATTGAGGGATGTAAATCCGAGAGCAAGCAGAACATTTCTGGCCGCCATATTCAAAGGCAGATCTGATCGTCCCATTCACAACTGCATCCAAATTTGCTGATGGATGGACAAAGTGGAAATTTTTTCCACCACATTCTACAATGACAATCAGAAAATAATTATTTTCTAATAGGTATTGATCCATGGCAATGCTAAGAGGAAAAGAGAAAGACATTGACACAAGTAATTAAGTCTATAAAAGGTATAATTTTCATTTACTTTTTCTTGTAGCAGTGACATGCATACATTTCAACCTATCTTTTTGACAAACATTGTTCGAATTACTTTTGTAAATATTAGATCACTTTCAGAAAGAAAAAAAAAAGGTAAATGTTTGACTAATCAAGACACCAAAATCAGGTATAATAACTAGAAATAAAATTCATCTAAGGTTATATTAACCCAGATTCATAAAATTTCTTTTAAAACAGAATAATTTCAGCAGATCCAGTTTGGCAAAAGAAAAATTGAAATGTTGCATGGCTTCTTGTTATATTACTTTGAAAACATTTTATATTTTCCCCAGAATTAAAGGATGATACTTTTTGCTCAAATACATTGTACTTACTTTTATTAGGAAAAATAAAGATCAGGTCAACTGCCTTAAAATAGATTGTGATTGTCCATTGTTGACATTTTCTATAATTTCTTGTTGCCATAATAGTAATAGCAGCAACTTTACCTGTAAATCTTCATGGGTCTGGAACTTAATAACCCTGCCACACCCTGTCTGTATGATAAAAGAAAAACTGGCTGATCCCAAGAGTAGCTTCCTGGGTTCAAATCCTATAGTGAGCTGATGTCTAAATCTTTTTTTGTTGTGTATAAAACTTTCACTGTTGTAAAAATTGTCATGGCCCAATTTATCAGTTCATTGCTTGAAAGATAATTTTAAAAAAAAATTAATCTCTTTCTACAGGTGGGTTTCCTTTTGTAAAAAGTATACTGAGCACATTAAAATACAAATCTTGTTTTAAATCTAATACAAAACCCTAAGCCTTTTACAAAGTTGGTCTCTTACCTCCTATTAATCGGGGATAACTTTCATAAATATCCAGGTTGGAAGCAACTTGTTTCCACAAATGCTTGAAAGTCCTGAAAAATTTTTTTTCAAAATAAAGAAAAAAGAAGTTCATTCTCATTACACATTTTAGTATTTACATTTTCATAAGAAAATTGGAGAAAAAAACCAGGTGAGATATTAGAGAGATGTGATAATGCTGACTGCTACAAAGTTGTGATTTTCTAAAATAATTCACTTAAGGCACTATATTATATTTTCAGTGTAGAGACATGAAGAGAAATACAATGCAAAGTTTTATTTTGATGGAAGAATGAGGACCTGGATTGTTCAGTGCAGTGACATGAAGAGAAATACAATGCTTTTAAAAGTCAGTCATGAAATGAGTTGGTTCTTAGATTAAGTTACCCTGGAAACAAGAATATGATGGCTGAGAGACAGAGAGATAAATTGTCTTAATAGAGCTACAATTACTATACAAAGAATGTCACCCATTAAAGCAGTACTTGATTAAAATTGTTTCTATTGTTTGCGACATTTTTGCAGTATTGAAGTTTCAACAATAATTAGTTTTTTGTTTTATGTCTATTTAATTTTCTATGCTTTATTTGTCTAATCAATTTCCAAGTTTACAAGCAAAACACCAAACCTTTTATACCAAAAAGACCTTGTGCATTTTGAGTATGACTTCTCTTAACCAACTATCACATGCATGGAGAGAGCTTCTAAAAAAAAAATAATAAATAAATAAAAAAATATCCCCCACGTTAGAACAAATAGATGGTAAATTAACAAGTATTTTAAAATCAGAATGCAGTTTATATAATTCACTGATACATTCTTTTATCAGGGGGCAGATCCAGATCCTCTATATGCAATATTAGCATAGGAAAAATTTCTTTATATTTGGGATTCACTCATATCAGGTCCACCACCTTCAAATAGAACACTATTGACTTTCTAGGAAGAAACAATTCAACAGCCTCAGCTAGATGTGAAATATTAGGGTAGCCTGACAATTCGGCCACAGATAACTCAGCCATAAACTTTTCTACCCCGGACATTTCAGACGCATTTCATTTTTTAAAGGCAAAAATGACTGTCTCGACAGGATTTAAAACAAATAGAATCAAAATATATAAATCTAATGCAATTTATAATAATAACTTAAATCAAGAATATTGTTTAGTGTTTTATATATATTTTTTCAACTTTTTATAGCTAGTTTTTGTATATTTTCTCAAGTAATGTTATTTAATTTCTTTTTGATTTAATTAAAATGTTTTACGTTTACGATCTTACTGGGTCGAATATTAGATAGAAAATAGAAAAACATTTTTTAAATAGGTGTAGTACGACTGACTTTTTGACAGCAATGACCAGTGAACCATGTGACGATTTCTACGAAATTGACTATGGATACACAAAATAGGCAAAAACAAACGCAAAGGAACAGTTGCACGTGCCAAGGTAATGGTAAAAACATGTGATTGCAAATAATTTAATGTCTTAATATCATGTCATCCAAGACAATATATCTGAAAACCATGTGATTCTGATAATGATAAGGAATTGTTTATTTTTAACTCAATACTTGCAAAATTTAAAGTTAAAACACCTAGATAACAAAGCATGGTACCAATTCTAGATTAAGTTTCATGCTTTTATCATAAAGTGAGCAATTCTGACCAAATTCTGCATTAATCGCCTATAGTTGAATTTTGCACCTGGTTGATTTTGACATCCCTATTTTTTTTACTCACACTCTGGGTTGCACCTTTTGCTCACAGTGATACATTTTGTCTTACAATTGATATTTCTTTCATGTACCACCTTGTCTAAAGGTTCTTTCAAACACAGTTTTGTCTGCATAGCGTATGTTAATATGTTAACATGTCCACCGTTAATAAATCCTGGTGAGAAAACACATCCTTTTTCGCACTTTCTACTTTGGTGTACTCACTCAATTCATTCTCAAACATTTATTAAAAAAAAATAATCCAGTATTGAACATATCCTATTTTCTCTACATCATCATAGAATTTTGTTATGTTAAACAGCTTGTAAGAAGAGGGAGAAGAGCCTTCATTTCTTCCGATGTTTTTGCTAGAGCAAAAGTGTAAATCTGGTTAGATTTTTCCATAGTGTTTTCTGCCGTTCTCTTGTCTTGTTTTCTCAACAAGAACTATCCTCATCCGGATTGTGAGTGTGCTCTGTTACCAACACAGGATTTCAAAATTCTTTGTAGTCAGAACAGCTGGACACCTCATAGATGGATCTCTTCACACAATGCCAGGATATAAACCCACGTGTTTAGTACTCCGTCTTTTTAGTGTACATGTATCTGAGCAAACAGATTTTTCTTCCACCGTGCTGTGTGCCAATCATAGAAGTAGCAAAGGAGATGCTTTAAGCAGGAACAGAGATTCATTCAGTATAGCAAAGGTGCTGGTTACTGATGCTGGCCAGATTTGTCTTTTGGTTGATATATGTAATGCGAGGACCTCATTGGAGACATCAGGTTACTTTGACCATTTTATATCTTTTGTCCAAAATCTTATGGAATTGTGTTTCTTTATAAATTCTTCTTGCTTTGTGTAAGCTTATTTTAGAAGCTAGCTAGTTATAACTTGATCAGAAAATGCCACTCTAATTGTTTTAAATATACTGTAAGTTTCACTTTTCAAAACAATGGAAATTATAAAAAAAAAAAAACAAACATTTTAACCATTACTGACAATAGTAAAAAGCTTAAATCTAACTGCTACAAATTACTTTAAATGTCAAAATTACTTCTAAACTGCTGGAAAAGTGAAATACAATGGGAAAAAATGAAAAATTTTCTATGGGAAAAAAAATATATCTTCCGAACAGCCCATAAGAAATATTTTCATGAGTTTTTGACAAAATACCATTTTCATCAAAAAAATATGGATGCACAAAATAGACAAGAGTTGATTGTAAAATAAAGTTAGTGCAGCATGAAAGTTTATGATGGAGAAATTAAATTGCTGCAATGTGATGAAAGCTTCTATAGAAAACAGTATTAAAACAAGTTTATACTAATTTTTGTTTATTTGTTGCAATCAATTTTTCACTTGCATTTGTTTTTTGCCTATTTTGTGTGTCCGTAGTCGATTTTGTAGAATTCATCACATGGTTCACTGGTTATTGCTGTCAAAATGTCAGTTGTACTAAATCTATTTAAAAAAGGTTTTTCTATTTTTTAGAAAATTATCAAATATTCAACCCAGTAAGATCGCAAATGTAAAAAAAAAATAAATAAAAAAAGCTTAAATAACATTACTTGAGAAAATAAACAAAAACTAGCTATAAAAAGTTGAAAAAAAGATGTATGAAACACTAAACAACAAACATAAATTAACTTATTGTAAATTGCATTAGATTTATATATTTTGTTTTAAATCCTGTCTAGATAGTCATTTGCCTTTAAATCAAATTATAATCAATAAACTTGAGTTCAGTTTTCCCATAATAAAAGTAGATGAAAACTTACTTGACACTGCCAGTGAAATTGATACCAGACAAATGAGGGGAGCTTGTGATAGCATTACCAAATACTGGCCCGTCTGCAGGTAAAAAGTTGATGACACCTGGTGGAACTCCTGCTTCTCGCAAAAGCTTAAAAGACACCCAGTTGGAGAGCATAGCTGTATCAGATGGTTTCCAAAGAGAAACATTGCCCTGAAGTGAAAAAAATTCAAATACAATTTTGAATACTTTTAGTAATCTGTCTCAACTAATTTCTATTTCCCAACTAATCTGATATAAAGATTCTGATTTAGAGAGGGATCTCTGGACGGGGTGTCCATTAAGATAGCGATTTCTCAGACCCCTTCCTCTTATGTATTTATTACACATACAACCCCCTCCCAACATTCAGCCAGGTTTTTGGAACAGAATATGATACATTTATAGGATTTGGTTTTTTTTCACAGTCTTAGTTAAACAATTGTGACTAAATGTGCATGTTAAAATTAAGACACCATGCTAAAGTCGTCAGCATCTTAGTTTAATAAAAAAAAAAAAAAGAAAAAAAGAGGATCTATACTAAGATAATTTGGAAATAACATCTGATGTGATGGATTAAAGCATTTACTCATTTTGTAGAGAAAGGTTTGAACACTTTCTAGGCCAACCTTTTGTCACATTGGAAATTCTGCCTGATAAATTTTGTGCTTAATACAAGTGAGGAGTTGTGAATTTTAAAGTAAAAACAGTTGGGTAGTTGTTGAACTAAAATGACATGAAATGCCAAAAGTTTAATACCATTTTGATTAACCAAAACAACCACTGAGCCGTAAAAGAAAAGTATTTAAAAGTTTCCAAAATGCATTTATAAAAAATATGGATTCATTGCCGCTCTGACAATCTTCAGCCAAAAGCTGTGGTCATAGTGTTTTCTGTAGCTAACTCTGGTAACAATCCCACTGTCTCCTCTCTGTGAAGTGTGAAAATAAGATGTCAGATTTTCAAGAGAGAAGTGGACAAAATATGCATGAAAATACCATTTCCCATCTATCAATGTAGTAAAAGAATACGCTAAAAGGCAACAACTATCAGGAAAGTATAACAGTGAGACTCAGGATACCCACTGCCACTACGACAAAAGTTCAGTACCTTGTATGCCAAAACAAGGGTTCTTAGGTGGGTGGGGTTTGGTGGAGGGAGGGACAAATCAGGAAATGCTGGCAAATCAGTCAAAGAGGGGCAGCCCTATATCCTACTGATCAGGTGTTGTTCAATAGAATTGTCTATCAATTGAATATATTTATAGACTGAATCAATTGAAATAATCTAATCTTTAAATTCGAAATGCTGTATACTGTATATTGAATGAACTATCATTAATGAGACTGAAAGTTTAAATTTACCAAAATAGCTGGTGCCACAGGTAAATGTGCCCCAATAGCTGTAAAATTGAATGGTGTAATGGCTGCCCAGAATCCCTGAAATAAAAAAAAAGTACACATTTTAAACACTGACGAAAAGATAAAACATATTTATAAAAGAAATAAAAAGTGGTTATATTCATAGCAAAATCTAATTTAGAGATTCATTGAAAAACAGAAAACAGTAGATAAGTTTTGTTTTTGTTAACAAAAACAAGAAAAAGATGTTCCAAAATATTTAAGTTTTACATGCAAAAGAAATATACATCAAGATGTACATTGACTCTTGCACAGTTGAATTCCATTTTCAAGTACTGCATTTGCAATATTCAGAATTGTGAACTTGATGAAACTAACTCATAAATTATATAACCAACAATATTTTTAATGTGTCGGTTTTTTTTACAAGCAAATAAGAACCAAATTTGTATATTTTACAAGTACAGAAAATATTGGTGTTTTTATGTTTTAAATGGTGGACTAAAAATAACATCTCAATTAGAATATTTTTTGCCATGCTGTCAGAAAGATAGAATAAGGACAAGACTGGCTGCTGCAGGGTCAAACCCCTACTCCGACTGAAGATGATTACTGCAACTTTTGTATTGTA
>VCCN01007157.1:2212057-2239526 GCA_006491835.1 Architeuthis dux | reverse complement strand
TAAAGTTTTTATTTTTTATTTAAAACTTGCTAATGTTTGAATAATTCTGGGTATCATATTATAGTGATTCCAAAGTCTGGGTGCTATATAGCTGAAACTCCTGTGCCCACGAGTTGTATTCATAAAAACTTTGCTCAGATCTCCAAGATATCAATAGAGAGAAAGAGTGGGATATAAAGAATCATTTAAATCTAAAACAAGGATATAATCAATTTTTAAAGATAATACAGAAGGAAAAGAATATACTAACCAATCCAAACTGAACATTGAATCGATAAAAATCAGCAAGCTCTGCAATACAATCAATATCAGCTTGAACAATCGATTTAGCCTGAAATAAATGAAAAGCACAAGTTAAATATGATTTGTAATATTAAGAGTTTGCAAGATGTGCCAATAACAATGACCCAAATGGAACTATTATATATCTAATGAAAGCATATGGGAAATTTAAAAAAGAAATTTTGTAATCTAAAAAGCATTTCACCAAAAAGCGACCAGTGGAACTGAATAGCAAAAGCTTAAGTAAAATAGAAAATCAGTTGGCTAATAACTTTTCAATGAAATTTATCACTGCATGTCTGTAGCAGTCAAAAATACAAAGGAAAGTGAATGCTAAAACCTCAAGACTGATTTTCATTCAATGGCATGGACAAATTTTGTGTCAGAATGGAAAACTGCACTAACATTAAATTTAAATGGAAATCAAATTAGATTTCTGCACGGGTACGGGTAAGCCTGTTGGCCCGTGTCTGGCTCGATAGTCCTGATTATAAAAGGTAGTGGGCGGGTATGGGTGGACCGAATCGTGTTAAGAAAAGTCAGTGGGTGGTTATGAGCGGCGGGCCCAATCATGTCTAAAAGATAAGATGGTCGGAATATTAATCTTAATTTCCGCATGTCAGTTCCCAGATATGCATTATCTGCAGTGAGTGATGTTTATCTAGTCTAAAGTGTTTAAACACACACACACACACACAATTATTTAAAAATTCATGTTACTGTGTTGTTATTTTTTAGTGTCTGCTCAGTTTTTTTTCTCTGCCTTCAATTCACACACACACACACACAAAATCCATTTACCAACACTCAGAACTGTTTTTATTTGTCTATTCAATTTTCATAGGTATATCTTTCTTCCAACTCTCACAACAAACACACTCACTACTGCTTACATGTCCAACAACGTTATTTGATCTACCCACACAAACATGCGGGTATACACATATACAAAAAAATAACAGTACCTTTTTCACACACAACAAAATACGCAAACACATATGGTCATTCTTTTCAAGTAGTCATTCATTCACAAAACACCCTTAAAATCAGGAATTATCTTTCCTCAGTGATCACCCATGAACACCTTTTTCTATCAAACTTGGAAAACACTAAGAAATTATTTCTCTAGGACATTTCTACAGAACTTACTAACAACATCTTTCAGCTCAAAGTAACAATTCTATTTGTGCACATTTAATGAATACTCTTTTGTTATTTCATTAAATCGCATTCTTATTTCTTTTCATCAAATCGACGCATGGTTATGTGCCTACAAGTGAAAGAAAGAGTGAATCAAACTTCTTTATCTCACATACAAAGGTTACACTTTCTCTATCTCCTCCTGATAGAATTATAAGCTGAATGGTGGTACTCTAAGGGGATAGTGACTGGCCATAGAGTCACAGGCCCTAAGGTCACAATGGTGGAACGCTGTGATTTATTTACCATTTTGTTTTGCTTTAAAAAGCGAGATACCCGTTCAATAAAGTTGAATAAAGAAAGGGTTTTTAATAAAATAAATAATATTTTAATCTAATTTTGACTAATTAAGTAATATAGTATTTCTTTTTGTAAATTTGAATGAAAAAAAAAAGAAAAAAAGAAAAAAAAAAATCTGACTTTCAAATTAACTTTTTACAACTAAAATAAGTATCTCTTAATTTATACTAATAAATGAATAATATTCTCAGTAAAATAAGTAATATTTTAATTTATAGTAATAAATCACGAGCTGCGGGCCCTAAAACATTTAAAAAATTAAGGGCAGGGTACGGGCGGGTTATATGAAAAGCTTACGGGTACAGGCGGGCATGGGCCACAAAATATTGTATATGTAAAATGTTTGCTTTCTTAGTTCAGATGAGTCATGGTTAAAATTGCAAGAGATGAAAGTGATAAAAGTCAATGCACTAAATCAGTCAATTTCCCATTACCTTACTAAATGAATATATAATAAATATGTTTGACACAAATCAATTATTTGAAGATAACAGCTATGCCATGGATAAAAACTATGTATAGAAGGGAGTAATGAAGTAATAGGAAGATAAACATGGAGCAGTTCTTATTGAATAAGAAGTACTGGAGCCAAAGAGAATTGCAGTTTATAAAGTATATAGAACTGCTGTTTCTTAAACTGGTGAATGATTCACCCAAGCGTGAATTAAATTATTTTGGGGGTGAAAGAAACTACAGGGGTAAATGAAACATGAAGGGTGAAAGACTTAATTTACTCAGATATTTATATTTTTTCTATTCTTACAATAAGTAATTTTTGTGATAAACATGTATAATAAGAAAACATCATTTCTAAAATCTAATTCTACGTTCTAAGATTGTTGTTTGCTAAATTTATGTAAACTAGAAAAATTCTAATAATTTTCTGTGCTTTTTTTGTCACTCCTACTTTTCTTTACATATATTAGGATGTTCAAAAAATATGAATAAAATAAACACTAAAGAAATGAGTTAATTTATGCTTTTTGCTCAGGATACAAAATGAAAATTATACACAAGAGAAGATGAAAATAATCAAAAACAAAGAAACTTAGTCATGGGTAAATGACATTTTTAAATAAAGACCTGAGGGTGAATGACACTGAAATAGTTTAACAAAAACACATACATAGAATATAACAAATAAAAAGTTCTCACATAGAAATGCTGAAATAAATACTTACTTGTCCCAACATAGTGGTAGCCATTAATTCCATCCGATATTCATTGCTGATTAAATCAGCTGCCTTCAAGAAAATCTTTGCTCGTTCTTCAAATGGTACACGTGACCAACTTTCGCGTGCTTTTTGACTCACGTCAATGGCTTTTTTAATGATATCCTGACATAAAATCAAATGTTTTTTTAAAAAATGAACTATGTCCAAGAAAAACAAGCATTTTAATTATGTGAAAATATTTACTATAAAGTTTTAAGTGTTAAATATTGTATGAGCAAATGACAGCTTAAATATTGAAGAGTTTTTTTTTCTGTTCAACTTTTACTTTTAGTAATAGAAAAAAGAAACCATATATCATACAAATCAACCCTGATATTCATATGCTTAATTCAAATCTTTAGGAATTCAACTTTGTAGTAAGGTTTTCAAATGCTTTGATTAAAGAAAAAATATTTAGTACCTTTTAAAACGTTTTGATATTAGAGGAATGAACACATGAGAATAATTATCTATAACTTATAATAAATTTACAAATGCACATATCGAAACTAATTTCCTGATAACAAATGACAGGTTCTGAAAAAAGCTAAAAACACTTACATCAGTAGCATAATAATACTTGGCGATTTTCTTCTGGTGGTCAAACGGCTGCGGATAGAAAAATTAAAAATATTTCTCTGAATATAATTGTTATAAACTAAACTTACATATCAGTGAATATTTTGCAGGTACAAAGTTTGTTATGACAAAACTGAAAATCATTCCTAATATTCATCCCATTTTAATTCTCATAAACTTCAAATTGAGTCTTTTGTGGCTGAGATAGTTGTATATTTCTTACTGATGTCAGCAGTCAGTGTTTGAGCCTAGGTAAAAAGCCTAAACAAATTTTCCTCACTTGAAAGATTGGTGCAACACAATCTTTCTACTCCCATTTCCCACGAGTTGGCCATGTGCTGTACTAAACTAAGTTTGATACATATAAAAAATTAAGAAACTGCAAGCTAAATCCAGAAAATTATAGAATGTAAAAGAATTCAGTAACAGACTCCAAACCTAACAAAGTGTTGCAATCTCCGCACTGCATTGTTACCTTGTTTTAATGCTTACATGTGTAAAGTAGGGTTTATTGTAACGCTTACATGTTACAATCCTTTTCATACTTCCAACTCTTATATCCAGGGGAAAAAGTAGGCTTTGACTGCAATTAGTTGGTGTAAAGTTTAAATTTTTAACATTCTTTAAAAAAAAAAAAAAAAAAAAAAAAAAAAAAGCTTTTTTTTTACTTTTATTTTTCTAGATGGAAATTGTAAAACTTAAATTTGCATAGAAAACCATACACAGCCGGATAAGTCTGAAAAATTACCAGTGAACAGAACCACCATTAAAACTAAGTGGATGAAATTAAATGAGGTAGAGAACAACACCAGCCATCATTATTGTATAAGGAGAAAGGCATTTATAATCTGACAAGCCACTAGGGGTTGGCAATTCAAAAAATGTTTGTACAAGGAACAACATTGCAATAAAACAATTGTAGGTGTATTCTCTGACAAATAAAAAGATTAAATGTTAAAATAGGTTAAGCAATCGTCAATGACTAAAACTTAGTATTTGTTGTATACCAAGCTTTCAAGCCTGGTAACTGGATAGAACAATAATCAAAATGGCAGACTCTAGACAAAACAGGAACTTAATAGCCATAGAAAAATTTGACATTAACTTAAAATCAATTATCAAATACCAATAGAGGCAAGCAGATAGTTATTATTTTCCAGATTGTGTGTGATACCAAGTATTTTTGACAGAATTAAAAATTATCTATAGGAAAAGTTTTATTAGGAACAAGACTATACTTTTACAAAGCTGCAAAGATAGAAAAAAACTGCATAAACAATTTTGTAATGAAAATAACTTACAGACACTTGATAACGGACATCATCAGTACGTATTTCCTCATCTCCAACAACAAGAGGAATGTCAACAACTTGGTTGGCTTGTTTCTCCAAAGCAGCCTCCAATTCTGCACGTTCTTTGCTCCCAGGCAAATAAGACAAGAGTGGTTCATTGACTGCTTTGAAATTCTCCAAGGACACAGCTTGGCTGGCCAAGCAACGTTTCATGCATAATTGGCACAGTGTTCTGAAAATATACCATTTCTCAAGCTGAGTGATAGCTGTCAAGTATTTTCACCTTAAATCAAACAGGGTTTCAGTCAAATATCTGTACCTCTGTTCAACAGATTTAAAATGGCCAAACATAAAAATCATTCAAAATGAGAACATTTAATAAATTAAGAGAAAAGTTTCAAATTTTGTTTTTGTAGATAATATCGTTCACGTTATCTAGAACATTTTAATGGCATGTTAACCATGACTTCGGATTTTATAAAGATAACTCTTTAAAGCAATGACTATCAACTGTGATAAGACAGATTTAACAAAAATTTGATAGTTACATAAGTTCTTTACAGACAACTTTAATGAATGCAAGGAGAATTTGTAAGTTATTAAGTTTCACTTTGTGTCCTTCCACTTTTGTAGAATAGACAACTAATATCTAATTATTTGACCTAGAAATGCATCACATTGTTGATGCAAAGTCAGCATACTGACAGACAAACAGACCAGATCCTTTCAGTTAGACATAGATATGATGTACTCAACATAATCAGTCATGAATATTTGTATATCAATAACAACTGTATACATTTATAGAACAGGTTAAAAATGTGTCAATATAAGCCACTGATGACAAAACAATAAAACATGGGCAGAAGAATTACAAACGTATGCAATAGTTACACAAATGAATAAATAGTTATTTAAGTTAAATAATGATTGTCAATGAATAACACTAACAGAGGCAAAATAACAAATTAGTAATATTAAATAGAATAAATGAAGTTATTTCCACAAAGGAGGAAAGAGAAAGACTGCATAAGAGACAGAAAGACTGCATAAGAGACAGAAAATCTCAAGTCTTCATCTCATTGTTTAACTTAAAATTATAATAGAGTTCCCAGCGACTTTTGCGTCAGGGCATATCCGACCACTGACCCTACCATGTCAGTGTAATGGGGAGGTGCTGCCTAGAAAACAGGAAATAGGATAGTCTCTTCAAGGTTGCTCTGGCAATAAATGGAACGACAATAAAACAAACTTGAAGCTGCATTTAAAAAGTCTAAATAATTATATTAACTTCTAACACCACTCCATTTGTTCTTTTAACTAAAACTCAGTAAGAGCCCGAGAGGCACCACAATTCACACAAAGGTAGCTCTAGGGTCAACCTTGAGATTTATCTAGGTCCTATTGACAGCTCCATAAAACATCTAAATTGTATCAAAAAAGGACCGTTGTCTAAAAGGTCAACTGAAAATCAATGGAAACCTATTTTCCTCCCAACCACAAAAAAGCTGTGCTGTTTGGCTTCTTTTTGTTTTAATTTAAAAAAAAGCATTCCTGGTCGGTTGTGGTAGCTTATTTGATGGTTTTTCCAACGAGAATGAGATTATGTCAGCAATAAAAGACCTACAGTTATCGTATAACATTACAAGAAGAATACAATGTCAACTGACATGCAAATTCAGGTAAAAAGTAACTTGGAAATAGGTCACTGATTCTCACTACACGTTGATGAGTCAGAATATATATTAGATACAGCACAGTTGGCAGTTATGGGGATAGTGGTATTTAATGATCACTACAAATGAAGAGATACTGAAAATATTGCCCATGAAGGGGCGAACAGGTGAAGAAATCTATAACATATTCAAAACAAGCTATATGCGATCACCACTGATGGGGTACCAGCAATGGTTGGTATTAACGAAGGAATTGTTGCCCTCTGCAACAAGGTGAATCCTTTCCAAACTTTATATCATACCATTGTATTATCCACCAAGAAGTTGTGTGATAAAGTGATTCCGTTTGCACATCATAATGGATGTAGTTATTAAAATAATAAATTCTATTAGAGCAGCGTCTTTGCAACACCGTCTTTTCAAGAGGATACTGAAAATAAACAATCTGATATTATCTTACAGAGAAGTACGATGGCTCAGTAAAGGGAAAGTTCTGACAAGATTTGTAAGCTTAATTGAAGAGATAAAATTTCTCCAATCCAGAAATCAATCTTTGATTAACTATGCGACTCTTGATGGTTGGTGGATTTGGGTTTTCTCAAATACATCAGAAATATTAAATTCAATTGGTCAATGAAGTTCAATGCAAAAAAATCACATTGACTGTGAGAGTTGTAGGAAGTTGTGTTGCATAGGAATATAAATTTGGTAATTGTATATAGGAAAACATGTTATATTTGTATGGTATGATTATTTTATATAAGATTTTTTTTTCATGTTATGTTCATTATCAAGTTCAACTATAAATTTGCTGTGAGATTACCAAAGACATTTGCATAAGAATAACAAAAATTATATTACTTTTTTTTGTCTCTGGCGAAAGTTTGAAAACTTTCACTACCGATTTAAAAATGATGTCTGTAACTACATGGTTTAAAATTTTCAATTCTGGAAAAACTGTTCTTGATTTAAAAAAAAAAAAAAAAAAAAAAAAAAAAAAAGAGAGAAGAAGAAAATGTGTTTGGTTCCAAATGTTCAATTTTTGACCGATTTTGCTGAAATTTAATTAGAATGTTGGGGGAAACCCCAGGAAAATGGTGTGTTCTTGCCGATCCGATTGTTTACATTGTATATGTAATTAAAAATTGGATAATTTCTTTATTTTTAAAGATATTTCAATAAAACTTTGTATGAATGTTGGAGGAAGTATGAAGACTTTGGTGTAGTGAGTTATGTGGGATCCGATTGTTTACGTTTATAAAAAAAACAAAAAAAACAACATGTTTTTGGTTCCAATTGGTTTAACCTTTTAACTCTTGACTGATTCCCTGAAATTTAGTAAGAATTTTGGGGAAACCCCAGCAATTAAAAAATGGTGAGTTATAGCTGATCCGATAGTTTGTTTACATTGTATATGTAATTTAAAATTGGATAACTTCTTTAATTTAAAATTGTGTGTATGTGAGGTATGTTCAAAAACATCAAAATAAGACCTTTATACTTTTGAGAATGTTATGCATTATTTCACCTAGGAGTTGTATTCATGTTTATCAATTTTGTTCTTAGTTTAGTTGAATTAGTTTTGTTTTGTGCATTTAACGTGGAACTTCATCTTATGTCATTATCAAGTCAAACTATAATGATTAAAAAAAATGTTAAATATTTTTTTAAATGCTAAAAATAGCACTAGTGTACAGCGTTTTAAAAATAATTTAGATAAGTTTAGAAATTATGGAAATTAATGACATTTTTTGAATTTGTCTGGTGAGATTTAAGAAAGTCTGATTTGTGAATTGTGTTAAATTGTTGATGTTTGTATTCATGTACATTGAATATGTTTAATGAATTTTCTACTTGTTTTGAAGTTAATGTGTAAATAATGTGTATAGTTGGAGATGACCAAAGGAGCATAATAAACAAACATAATTATATCAATAATTTCTAAAAACTTGCTATTTTGCATTAATTTGTTGTGCATTATCTTAAATAGGAATTAAATATTATGTATATTTATTATTAAATCCAAATATAAATTTGACTTGGAAAGTAAATGATGCCCTATGCTCTACTGGTACTCATGAAAGTGTTCCTAGAAAATGTTTGGGACCCCTTATCTAGATAGATGCCATCAGAGGGTTGGCGTAAGAAAATAAAATATCCTCAATAGACGCCATTGTAGGGTTGGCGTAAGAAAAGAACAATCTCTATAGACGCCATCAGGGAGTTGGCATAAGAAAAAATAAGCTCGATAAAATAGTATTTAGATAATTTCCTATACCTTTTCCAGAGCAAGTTTAACATTAGAGTAAAAAATAGAGTAAGCAAATCAAAAACTATGACATGGAAATTAAAGACTACAAACAAATTAAAAACTGAGGCTAAAAAATACAGAGAACAAATTAAAAATAACAGCAATAAAACTGAATCAATGAACATGAATAATCAAATAATTACATTTACTGCTTCAATCGTGGCAATGTTAATTTTTTTTGGAGTTAATTTAGTTGAAACTTAACTATTAATAAAACTCATGTTTTTTTTTGTTTCGATAGATGCCATTGGAGGGTGGCGTAAGAAAATAATCTCTATAGACGTTGTTGGATGGTTGGCATAAGAAAATAACAAGTGGGAGAAAAATGTGTTTCCATTGATTTTCGGCTCACGTTTGGAACATTGGCCTTTTTTATGCATTTTGAAATGTGACCATTACCAATATCATGATTGACCTTAGAGCTACCTTAAAATGTAGATTTCAGGTATTAAATATAGCACTAGGACAGGCAGACTTTGGACAATTACAGGTTTTATTTTCTTTAAAGCTTCCACATTATCTGTGGAAGGAATAGAACAGATTCATTACAAAACTTCCAATAAATATATCAACTGCACTTAAATCACAGAGGTACCAAATTGAATTAAAGTTGAGGATTTAGTATGCCTGTAACTTAAGCAAGCAATACAGAATATCAAATAAAGTTTGCTTCAGTTTCAATTTAAGAAAATGGTAACTGGAGAGATCTATGTAAACATGTTTGTTGGATTAAATTCAGTTAGTCTTAGACTCTAGTCAGCACCTTTTCAAAAAAATTTAAATAATGAATGCTTAGAAATAATTAAAATAGTTATTTGGGGCATTTTGCATCATTCTCAATCGAATAAGCTGATAAGTTTTATAAAAATTCTAATCCAAATTCAATGTAAAAATGCTTAGTAAAGTCCAGATAATGGCAAACATTCTAGATTTGTATTGTTAGTCTCAGCCCACCATTTAAGGTAACATTCTTGAGTGTTGGCTGTCCGATCTAAACCATTATTATTACACTGAACCTAGCATGGAATATATTTAATATAGTAAATTCTTGTCAAGTTAAATATCTATTTTACTCAAGTGACATTTTTTTAATTTACAGAATTATTTAAACCAAAAAGGTAATGCAAGTTTTACAAATAGAAGACCAAAATTTAGAGTGAAACCTTTCCTGTAGATGTAAGAAATAATTTTCCTTCAAGCTGAAAATCCAACTGCTCAATCAGCCCAGATCTAATCTCAGACATCTTGCTCTTCACTTTTCCATTCTTTTAAACTGTAAAATCAATTCCAACTATTTATAGAAACAATTCAAATCAAGTAGTTGTCATGAAATGTACAAAACTGATTGCTATCAGTGAAGGATTATTAACCTAGTTTATTATCTAGATAAGTGTGACAAGTCCTACTCATCTCAAGTATAACCACTTTCGTTCTATGGTACTCCTAAAATTTACACTAGATCAATAAAAGAATTAACAGAGTTTTTGATTCCAGAAATGTTAAAGTTAGGAAAATATTTGCTACATAAAATCACTAGACTCGCTTAGAACCCAACAGTTAGAAATGATCTTATCGTTAAATACCTTTTACCGGTTGCACATGTACAAATAAAGTGTATCAGTGTTTCCAACTATTTTCGCGTTAGTTTAACTACCAAAAAGCACTGAATCTTTTTTAAATAGCCAAAAATGGTCAAAAATAGACAAAATGTTTAAGCACAAATGCACCAATTTGGCACTTTTTGCACTGTTGAAATGCGCTAAATCGGCAACAATGGCTATATACAAGTTCAAAGCTCAGTTGAAATTGGAAATAGCCACTTTGATTGCTAAAGTTAACCCGAAGTAGACATTTTATAGCTAGCCACATTTTAAATGCATCAGAGCAAGGATTACCAATAATTTCTTTATCTAGATATTTAGAGTAATTTTTAAGTTGTGCTTTGTCGGAGCAAGTGTGTACTTAAAAATAATCGCAAAACTAAAGTCGTGAAAAGAAATAACGAAAATAACACTAATGTTTGAGTTTGCGGCAATAGTTTCGTTGTCCAGCCTTTTGCGGCATTTAGTTCAAGGTGTAGTATCGGTTCTTCTCATGTCAACAAAATGGTGACAGGTCATTTGTGTCCCAGGACATTAAGCGTATTTTAACCAAAAACTTTTGATTTGAGAATATTTTTGGAATCAGATACTAATTTTTTTTTCAAATCCACTGCAAAATTTAATATTTATAGTTACATTGCAAATAGAACCCCCCACCCCGTAAAAACTGAAAAAAAACATTGTTTCTAAAACCTAGCAAATTCCAGGTGTTTGTAAGGTTTTAATGGATTAAAAGCACCCAAAATTGAAAGAAAAAACATTTTCTTCTAAGAGAATTCGTAACTCCCGACACGTAAATCTTTACCGAAAAAAATATTTAATCTTTTAATGTTAATTGCAACCCTAACCTTAAAGATTATTACTAACCCTAGCCCTAAATTATATTGTTTGCAATTAGATTTAATAAAATACTGTTCAAGTCTTCTGCTTTCATTTTTAGCAGCTAAAATAATTGTTAGGGTTTAATATAGGTATTTCTGCACACTTTGGACACCCCATTTTAAAACGAAAATTAAAATTTAAAAACTGTTATTTGTAAGTTTTTTTCTTGTTTTTGTTAGAAAGAATAAAGTCCAAATATGTGTCCGGAAAAAAGAAAAAACACTTAAACGTAGAATTGTGCTCTTAAAAGTCAATTTAAAGTTTTAAACTAAAATTTCCGGCATTTTGTTGACCTTTTTGGAAATTTAAAAAAATTTGAATTCAGTAATTTAAAAATTTTTTAAAAATCAAGAATTCCTCTGATGTTTTTAAAAAAATTAGATATTCTTAGTTTCATCATTACTGAACAATCCTTAACTGTCCGTTTGCCGCTAAGGATAGTAAGGATCTTGACATGCGCAGATACGCTAATTACATATTACGGAAGTCGCTATTTGTCACTAAGGAGGGCTGACTGAGATTATGACAGCAGTTATGTCCTCTTTTGTTGACATGAAAATTTACATTTATGTCCATCCATAGAAAAATTTCGGCCAATTAAATCACAACAAAAATGATAATTAAAAAAAATCTCGCTTGGTTTCAGTTTTCATTTGTTACATATCTTTACTTAGCTTTTCACGTGAGAACAGGTTTTAACTGATCATAACAGAAACAGAATAAAAAATTTAATTTTTCAAAACAGTAAAAACTTAAAAATTCTCTATAAAAAAGATTTTAATGCTAAGATTATTTCTCTTTTCATGGACAATAGCGATAAATCATATTTTACCAAATGAATGAAAAATATTGGCAATTAGAGCAGTATTTTGGGGTTTCTTTCATTTTTAAATAATTTGAATTAAAAAATTTTTACGGAAACTCATATTTAGCTTTTTCAAAAACAGAAGCAGAATTTATATGTTCATGGGCTTGGCTTAGTAATGTAAAAATATCGGACAGATCATGTGAAAATAAATCAAATTTTCAAGATGAGTAACTGAGTTCGGTATTTCTGAGATGAGGTGTTAGTATGTTTGTTTTTGTTTTTTTAATCACGATGAAAAAATATTTGTTTCCCGAAATTTGGAATAAAAATTGATTTTTTAAAAGATTCATCCTTTATTCGATAAGTATTGAAAATTTGATTAAAATCGAATCGGTAGTTGCTGAATAATAAATTATTAAAATCTAGGTGTTTTTTTGATCGTTGAAAGGGGAGACAATTTACCTAGTTTAATGACAGGATTTTACTGAACGGAGATAAATAATATACTAGACTAGAGAGGCTTCTGATTAAATTACACCTTTTTATAGATATATTCTATTTTAGCAACATTACATAGGCATTGGTGAGTGTTGACCCTCAAATAAGAAACCCTTCAGTTATTCATCTCCGTTTGGTAAACCCTCTTCCTTCCATTCGGTAATTTTTGCCATTAGCACAGTGTAACTAAACAATAACATTTACTTTTAACGTTTTAATTAATGGAAAAAAGATTTATTTTTAAAAAACCTTTCGGCTTTTTTCTTCCTAGCAAAAACAAGAAAAAGCTTAAGAATAATTTTTCAAAAATGTAATAGTGTTTTTAAAATAGGGTGTCGTGTCGAAGATTTTTCAAAAGTGCATGTACATCTCTCGGCAAATCGCAGCATAACGTCGATAGAACTCACGAAAGCCCATGTAAAGTTACTAACAGAAGAACATATCTTTAAAAAGATGCGATTTTAATCAGAAACACTAAAAACACTCCCATCATTATATTATTTATCTCTATCCGGCCGTCAAATCCTCACGACTCGGCAAATCACAGTATAAAGCCGATAAAACTCACCAAGAATGTAACTAATGGAATAGTCTATGTAAAGTTACCAAAATAGAAGACTATTTTTAAAAGGTAAATTTTAAACGGAAACTACAAATATGACTGCCATCTATACGAATGTATCGACAAATCGCAACATAATTTCATAAAACACACGAAAGCCTATGTAAAGTTACTAAAATAGAAGAAACCCTAAATACGACTCTTCAGTATAGCGAGCGAGCGAGAGAGATTTATTTATTTATAAGTAGCTCGGGACGCAAATGCCCGGGACGCAAATGCCCTAGTAGTACCCAACGAAACATAGCATTAACTTCCCGTTTTCAATTTTATTAATATTTTTTATTATGATTATATTTTAATTGTTTTCATGAATTTTAATTTAATTTGAATTTTTTAAATTTTTTTAATTGTGTGCTGTTTTAACAGAGACTGTGAAACTTTACAATCGGGTCCACTCCTCTCCTTATTGTGCACAGATGTTAAATACATGGAAAAGGAGTGCCTACGTCACATAAAATGTTAAACTCATAGGATAAAAACATTGGGTTTAGTCCGATTTGTACAGCTAATAATGCGAGCTATATTTGTTCTTGAGATTGAGCAATTAACAGTAGTTTCAAGTTTGAGAAGCTTTGAATGCAAAGTCTTAGTAGTCATGTCGAAAATGATAAGGTAACCTAAAGTAAAGTGTTAATGTGAAAATTTCCTTTTCTTCTGACGAAGGTAATGTGCTAGAATTCCGCCTAGGACTATTCTGAATAGTCTCCTCTCAAGAGTACCTCAGCGATCCACGTGATTGTGGTTGGCAAAGTTAAAGAAAAATAGGTATAATCTTGGCATCAGTTACGTAGATTTTTTTCTTATTACCGTGAATATCGTATAACCCTGGTTACTACTACTTACTACCTCATCGGTTTAAATCACTTGGGTTCATATGTACTGTTGGCTACTACTAAGGGATGAAATACGCGATATGAAATTTGGTCAAAAAAGAACTTCTCTTAAGTTGTTTATACGTGTTAATGCATCATGCAAATGGGGTCAAGATTCATATTAGGCAAGCAACAACGTCTGGAATGTTATGCGAGTACACGAACAATTAATTCGGCACTGTTTTATGCATTAGTCCAACCTACAAATATCATGGGTCATTCATTTAAGGTGACCGGAATAAAAGTCACAATGTAGTGTTACCCTGAGCTACCTTAAAACGTAGGAAGAAAAATCACAACTTTGGTTTCTGCGTAGGAAAAAAGTAATAGGAATTTTAAAAAATAAAATAAGTAATATTTTAATTTAATCTTTACTAATTAAATTATTTTATTTTTTGAAATTTGAATGAATGAAAAGTTTTTTTGTGATTTATTTACGAACATATTTTGCTAGTGTTGTCACGTTATCCTTTTAGCGTCCGTGGTTGAACATCATAGACCTTCCCCAAGATTCGCCAGACCTCTCGATCGTGGGCGTCACGGAGCCAGTACTTTCTGAACTGGTCTTGTTAGTCACCACGTCATCTTATTTTTTGTCGGCCACAGTTTCACATATGATCTTTAGGGATCCACGGTGTGAGTCGTGATGTCCAGCGGACCGCTTGTCTGACGTTCTCGCAACTTGACCAGCCCATTGCCATTTTTGAGTTTTCTAATGTTTTTTTTTATATCTCTGACCAGTTTGTTTTCTAATCTAATGTGCTGTCTTGTGATCGCTAATTCGTTATTTGAGCTTTTGTAGCGATGTTCCTGGATTTTTGACAAAGCAATACATGTCGATAATAACGCCCATAACTTGTATGTCAATTTTATTGTAATAATCTTTGTAAGAAGAAAGAATGTAGAAAATTTTCACATCAAAATTATTTGTGTAAACAATATAAACCCGGAAAAGTTGCTCATTTACATAACTGTAACATAAATTTATCGTAATACGATTTTATTCGTCAACATTTACTTGAAGATATTACTTATTTTATATATAAAAAAAAAAAGAAATTCCTATGACTTTTCCTACATAAAAACCAAAGTTGTGACTTCTCTTCCTCCTAGGCTATTTGCGTCTGCGGTAACACTACATTGTGAATCTTCTTCAATGATTCTTTTATATAAATATACGCGAAGAAAAGGTAAAAGAAAGAAAAAACCCCAACGAATATTCAAAGCAGCTTTTGATATTTTTCTCTTATGTCGATAATGTTTCATTGTTTAACGTTTCTCTTTCTGAAATTGACAGTAGTAGTAGTAAGTATCCGCTAGATTTCTAACGATACTGTTTAATGCAATGACTCTTGCTTGACCCACCTACGCATTAATTGCTTCTTGCAGGTTGTTGAAGAAGAAGAAGAAAACAGCAACTCAAGGTTTGGGGTTCCATTTAAAACAGCCACGAGAAGGAAATTTGATTTACTGAAATCGTTTTCACTTGAATAAAGTTCATTTAATACTATTATATCGTAATCGTTACAAAACAGTCGAAATCCTTTAAAAACGATTGTGATGCCGCTTTTTTGTTAAACAATAAAAACAATTTAAAAAATCCTCGTTGGATTTGCTCGTTGGATTTGAAGCGTCAAGTGTTATTTTTTGCAACAATTGTTCTCTAGATTGCGTGAAAAGAGAAAAAACAATTGAGGAATTATTCTGAGTTTCTAGAATCACTGAATTAATTAACCCATTTCCGCGTAAGTTTTAAAGCGATTGACTGCATTGGTGCTAGAGGTCGGGGTTCGATTATTCTGTGAAAGCCAGAATTTCGAATGCTGATTTCAAGGCAGGTAGGCTCTCTCCATTTGGTAGACTGGCGCAACACAATCTTCCTATCTCCATTTCCCCTCATGCTATAGTATAGCAGCAGACTAGCAGCTATACTCAGCTAGGTTTATCTAACTTTTAAGACACATTTTATTTTATTTTCAGCATAGAAAAAAAAGTAACATTGAAAAGTTCCACGAAAATTAGGTTAGGTAATTACTAATTATTATCCTAGGTTCACGTGTACCTTTGATTTTATTGAATTACTGCGACAGCAGACACGCAAACATGTTATTGCCTTAAATCGCCAACATGTGGCCGGGAGGTCTCTATCCACGAGCTCATGGACAGTAGTAGAGACACTAGGTAAATAAATGACTTAATAGTATCGTTTATTCATGGATCCAAGTGAAAATGAACAGACTATATGAAGCTGCAACTAACTATATGCCATTTAAAATTTTAGTGAGAAAACAAACAACTAAAAGGGGCCCACGTAGTAGTAGCAACTGCATAGCAGCTGTGTGTGAGTAAGCGCAGCTGTGTGTGTGTATATATATATATATATAAATATATAAGCGCGCCCTTGCAGAGACCCTGAAGAACTTTTCCGTCCGTAGCTTGTAACTTTCCATCAATTCGACCGTATCAAAGAAAAAGGTTTAAATACGCTATAAAAATAACCCACTTTAACTTGAAATCATTGCCACATGTCTTATGTTACAGACCTTCTGGAGTAAGACATTAAAACATACTCATACAAGAGTAACAAATATAACCCAAAATCTAAATCTGATGCTATTTTCTCAACACACAAATCGTGACACGCTCATAAATGAGGTTTATCATGAAGGACCTTTTCAGTTTTCATATATCTTTGTGTAGACATTAACGAGTTTTCAACAACACAAAAACACAATAGAGAAAAAATGCGTTTATTGCGGTGACTCACCGCCTTTTGTTAATTTTAAATACGACCAACTGAACAATCTTAAATATTCTTTTAAAATATCTAATTAAGTGCCAATCTGTGCGATTTATTGATTTTTTAAGGAAAAAGAAAGGAACATATCTATTCCTGCTGAGTTGGTGATGATTAGTGGGGGGAAAAAGAAAGAAAGGACAAATATTCCAGCTGATGCATTCCTAACAATAATAATTAACATTTGTCATTTTAAGAACATAAAAAACAAAAAAAAAACAAAAAAAACAACAAAAAAAAAAAACAAACAAAATTATTTTGGAGTTATTTATTTTACACAATTTCAGATTTCGTAAATTATTGGTTACCTTACATAACATTACATTCATAACGTAATGTTTTTAAAAATTAAATTTGAATTTTTTAGAATACCTTTAAAGAGAAACACTTCGAATTAATTAAAATAAATAAAGCAAACGTGTGGGAGGACTTTACGATCACCTTCAGTCAAGATCGATTATATTGATGGTGAAGCCATCACGAGAAGATACGAACATAACATTAGAATGATGAAAGGACGAGAAATGTATTAGCTAGGCAGGTAGCCGTAGTAGTAGTAGTAGGGGTCTCTAGCAAAAATAAAGTAGAAAAAAAAATAAAAAGAAAAAAAAAGATTGATTTTTTTTCTCTCAGATTATTTTGAAATACTAGAATATTTTAGCAACTTTATGTTAAACAGTACAAGTATATATAATTCTAAGAATAACTTTAGATCATCTGGGATGAAAAATCAATTAACAGGGCAATTTTGGGAGTTATCAGCTGAAATATAGAAGAATTTAGGAAAAAATGTACCTGGTATGTTTCTGACCTATAAGCTTGTATTTTTTTATTATTATTAAGTTTCATACACATTCTTACGACTTGACTGGATGTGTATTTTAAAGTTGAATGAATTCAGATGCCTAGGTATTTTTATTTGATGAATAAATAAACGAAGATTTTCAGAAGATGAACTCTATGCAACATTTGAGAGCAGAGATGGCGGCCTTTAAGAAGAAAAGAATTATGAAGGAAGAATAAAGATATTATTCAAAAGAAGAAAAAAAAACAAAGGAAAGAGAAGAAAATACAGAGGGAGTGACAAGTCACAAATTCCCTCGTGTTGTATTACTCTAACACAGTACATAATATAAGCAACAGTGTACACATTGTAGTAAATAATTCAAAATATCATTCATCCTTCCTTAATGAAAAGAAAAATGACATAAAAGTCTAAAAAGGCGACAATCTTTTTTCCTTAGCGAAGAGCGCTACAATGTTTTGAAGGTCAGTAGTAAGAAATAATTTGCAGTTTACCGACGAAAATGCGGAGGTTAAAAAAAAGCTCTTGCTCTTGAGATGATAAATTTACGTAGGTATTAATCAGTGAAGGAGCGGATCATCAGGTGCAAAAAGCCTACTGGTTTTAATCGACAAAAAATAACGTAAAAAAAATGTATCGATACACACCTAGACCGGCTGAGTGTGCCTCTGGTAAGATAACCAACTCTCATCATTCTGGTGGAAATCGGAATTATGTTCAAATACAGGGAACTGGAAACACGACTGATTCAGTCAACCACGCCACCTCCGCATCGACGTATACTGCACTTCTATTTATAATCTCTGGTAAGGCGGTCAGCGCAAGGATACATTTATACTCAACAAGAAATAGCGCGGTGGCCTACAACTTGTTTTTCTTCTGCTCGCGCGTGATTATCTGTCGAGTTTATGGTACAACTTAGCGAAGGTGGTCCCGATATTTCAGTCTCTGTTCTTCGCAGGAATCACATGGCCCCATCTAAGATTTAAAAAAAAACAACAGGTCTGGTTAGTCACTCAATAGAAACCGTCATGTGACTAACGTATTTTGGCAGCCGTGTGGGGGTGATCAATTAAAAAAATTGGAAAAAGGGGAGATCAATGAATGCCTTTTTGTTGGATCACTAAAAAGACCAAATTTTCAAAAAAACAAGCGGACACAAACTGGAAGACCCTCAGAATTTTCCAGAATTTAAAAAATTTATTTATACTGTTTTTTGAGCGTCTTCCGAGTTTTAAATCTTTTCGTCTCAACACATGACAACCTTGAAGACTCAGACTCTCAGAATTTTTCCAATAATCTTTATTATTGAGGTCGCAACTCACATGGAGAATCAACGGGAGATACATGCAGAGACGTGGTGGTAGGAGGAGGGTTTCAAGGATGGGTTCGCTCTACTTTCCGGATGGGTTCTCTCCCCTCGTCCTACCATCTCTCCCTCCCCTCTTACCACACGTCTCCTCTCACCATCCTCTCAACACCTCTTCTCCTTCTCCAGCCACTCCCTCCTGCTACCAACGTGTTTGCATGTGTTTCCCATTTGTTCTCTGAGTTGCGCATGCGACGTCTGTCTGTCTCCCCCCTTTTCCTCACCACTCCCACCGCCGACCTTCATCCCACAATTACGTCCTCCTCCCACAACCCTCTACTCCCGACACTTCAAAACCCCCTCTCCCAAACACTCCCTTCCTCCTACCACCATGTCTCTGCACGTGTCTCCCGTTGATTCTCTATGTGAGCAACTCACAACGGGTGTGACTTCTCTCTGTCTCTTTCTTTCGTTTTCGTTGTGTTGTGCTTTTTAGATGTGTCGATTTGATTGTCTGCTAACAAAACCTGAAAAGTTGTTCAGCTCGAATTCGCCAACGCTTCTCATTCCGGGGTTACTTAGCAGGGGTGGACTGACAGTGATCTGGGCACCTGGGCAAAGAGTGTTATTGGCCCTTTAACCCATCCCACCCTACCATCAGTGGCGGCTCTACGTCCGACTGTACTCATCCCCGCAAATCTTTAAAAGATTTGTTAAGATTATTTTTCTGGGTCCCTCAGATATATGTCGCCCCCCGCAGTTGCGGGGGCGACATATCCCACGCACCGCCCCTGCTACCATCCATTCCATACGGATATGTACAATCCTAATATGACACTTGTTTCTAAAGCCCCATGTCTCAAAAAATATAATGTAGAATTAAATCAAGCTATGTAATCATACTTCATTTTATTTATACATGGAAATAATATGATTATTACAATTATAGTTATCTACATTTATATAATTATGAACCAAATAATAATGGCTTGCAGAACAATACATTCACTTAAATTTTTACCAACTAGTTTGACAACCTTGTATTTTAAAGTTTATGATGCTTTTTCAGCTTGCAAGCTATTTCCTTTTCAACTGCAATGATGATCAGTGATTCCAGATGGCTTTGTTTGAGTGTTGATCTGAGTCTTGACTTAACAATCTTAAGTTTGGAAAATGATCGTTCACATGTGCACTGTGTGATGCTTAGTGTTTGTATGCAACAGACACATTTTCGTGGGCTGTTAAGCACAGCCTGTACTGACAGAGTAATTTGAATACACAGGATAAACAATTCTTACAGGCCCCTTTCTTAACATTTGACTTCATAGATTGCTTGCCATTTCATCATAAAAGTCAATTTCAGGTTTAATTTCACTATCACTTTCCGTCTCCAAAAATCCTTTCTGAAGTTGTTTGTGACTGCTTGCAAATGATACAAGATCCCCCTGCAGTGCTGTTGTATCTATATCTGAAATTGTTTCTGCAATTATTTTGAGGTCCATCCTTTCAGGAGTGACTTTCACTTTGTGGAATCTGTTGGGGTTGGAACAAGATATTTGCTTGTAAAGGTCCACATGTGAAGCATATCTCCTCTTCATGATCTAAAGCAGGGTTTCTCAAACTTTTCGCACCCACTGAACCCCTGAGACTGAGCGAAAAATGTTTGGAACCTAAGATATATATATATATAATATATATATGTTGTCAAATCCACAGACAGCGCTTCAGACCTGTTTTATTTAATTTGCAAATGCAAATAACTATTTCCATAAAACATTATGTAATGTTTACTCCTTGTTATTACAACATTTCAAAAACAGCTAGGAAGTGCTGGGACAGCTACAAGTACTGTGAAAAATAATGAATATTACAATTATATAATTTTTTCTGATAATTTTTATTTGACTTTGAAATATATAATCTTATGCGTTACAACTGGAATGAATTGTTATAATTGGAAACCTCTTCGGTGTACGGCGTACAATCGTCGCGACGACCAGACTAGATATGTTTTTTCAAGCATGATATAGTACAATTTTTAATTACGAAATTTTTAAAAATACATGAATATGGTTATTTATATTCATAAAATTAGTCTTAATTCTACATTCCTTAATGAAAACCAACAACTGAAGTCTGGTACAACGGACGCATTTTCATTTTTTTCATCAATACCACATAATATTTTATTCGAAACTGAACAGTTTATTTCTCAAAATCTACCACGGAACTAAAAATATATGATGCGGAACCCAGTTTGTGAAACCCTGCTCTAAAGGACAGAATCATGGATAATATTGTGGCATGGAATTTCAAAATGTTTTGAGGGGATTATTTATGCTTTTAGAGGTAAAAGTTGCACCTCTTGTTGAATGCATCCGGAGGAAGGTGGTACTGATACAAATATTTTCTGTAGCTAACTTTTCATTTACATGATTAATGAATGTTGTTGCTGTCTTGTATATGCTGGTAAAATCGCGAGCAATCTTGTCAATCTGTGTAATTGCATCATGAATCATTCGCCATGCCTGCATCACATCTAATCCTTTGGTTATGCTTATTTCAGAAGCTATCTAGTTATAACTTTGTAAGAAAATGACCTCACATTTGTTCTAAATACTGCGTAAGTTTCATATATCAAACGTAAAGGAAGTTATAAAAATATGTTTGGCCGATACGGACAGAGTAAAAAGTTGAACTTCACCGCAACAATATGCTCTCTAGATCATAGCTACTCTTAAAAATATATATAGTTACCGTATAATATCATAATTATTAGTAATGTAAATAATATTAATTTTTAGTGGATACGAAAGGAGTAACAGGTTGAATTTAACTGATACAATATGCTCTCTAGACCGTAGCTCAACAATTCCAGGAGAAAGGTTAACATGGTGATTCCATCAGGCCAGAACTGTCTTTTTTCATACGATTTTATAAAACTGTCATTGAACCATGGTTTTTTGTATTTTATTTAATATTTTGCTATTGTTTGATTAAGTCTCAACAAAGATTACATAATCCTGATCAGTTTTTAAAAAGAAATCTGTGACGATATCACTAATATACTGTCATAAATTGTGACAGAATCACAGTGAGTGATAATACATGAAACAAAATACACGGCTCTTTACTATAACATACCAAATTGTTGATTTATTTTGTATATATGAAATGTTTAGTTATGCACCTGATCAAATAAACATATTTCTCAAAGCAGGGAGAAGTGAAACTAACTTTAAAATTCCACAATTATTGTTTTGGTGTTTGTTCAAAATACAATTCCGTCACACTATTAAGTTTTATTTTCCCTATATACAACTTTATTTCGAACTCACTTACAAATCTTGTACATAGTTATGCATTGGTGATCCCGTCGCAGACACATTTGTGATTCCATCACACTCATATTTTGTCACAGGCATTTACTAAGTGATGTGAACATTATGCTTTTTTCTGAAATGGTGAGGAATGACATTGTCTTGTCAAATCATATACAAAGATATGTTCACACATTCAGGCCCGGGCAGATGGGGTCCAGTGGGGCCATTTGGCCCGGGCCTACAGTTTTGAGGGGGGGGGGGCTACCCCAGAGGCATACATGTATTTAGCATTGATTACAAAAATACTTGATGAGCAGATTGAAATGAGGGCCTACATTCCGCATCTGACCCGGGCCTATTACCAGCTCTGTCCGGCCTTGCACACTTTTATAATCTATTGGAAACTGAATTGAAACTCAGGTATCAAAACTGGCGGTAAGTTAAAGTGTAATTTCGACACGACCTTTTATCACATCACAAAAATTAATTGTAAAACTTTTCTGCAGTGGAAACTTTAGTTAAAGAATGAAAGCACCCTGTTTTACTATAATCGAAGGGGTTGGTTGCTCTAAAATATAACACAAGTAAAAAAAAGTTTGTTTTTTCCTTGAAGAAATGTGTACAAACTGTGATTCCGTCACGCTGGAAATCATATCTCTTATCTAAAAAAAGATCATATCTCTTATCTAACAAAACTTTACAACAAGACGTTGCACATAAAATAATATGGTTATCGCATAATATCATCATTATTATCAATGTAAATAATATTAATTATGCGAATAGTAAAAAGCTATGTATATGCTTTGCAAACTTTGACTACTCTTACCAGGGCCGGATTGGGATCCCAAAACGGCCCAAGCATATATATATATATATATAAATCAGCCCATTATTGTATGCAAGTGGTTCCCAACCTGAGGGGAGAAGGGGATCGTCCACGAAGTATTATTCTAGGTCCGTGAGCTTGTGGAGTGAGCAAGCCGTTGGGTCCGTTGGCTTGTTGAGTAGATCTTTCAAAGGCCTGGGGTCCGAGGTAAAATTCATTTAAATAAAAGGGGTCCTTGGTAATGAAAAAGTTTGGAACCACTGAATATGGGCTATGATTCTGGCTAGCGTAGCGAGCCTCTACAGCTGGGGTTCGGGATGCTGTAAGCCACCGAGAAATTTTTTAATTATTACTAATAATAGGGGCATTTTGAGGCTATATGAAACATATTTTAAGGTCATTATTAAGTAGGGGAGCGTTTATCAGCCACCTTAGCATGAACTTGTTTCGTCACAATATATAGATTGTAAAAGTCCCCTTAAACCCATAATTTTATAGATTAGAATCTGAACATTAAGTGTAAACACGTTTTGGGTGTCAGTACTGATTCCAATTCTATAATCTCTCATTTAAAAAAAAAGCCCAATATTACAACTCTTTTAATGGGGGGTTATAATTCCGGTATGTCAGTTCCATAATATCGGCATTATTACAACATAAAGATCAACAACAAAACATATCTGACTGAAATGTTAAATGTTTATTATAAATAGCTAGAAAATATAAAATCAATAAAATTATAAAATACTACTATAAATTACTACAATAAATGATACAGCCTACTCCTAAAACCGACCACCTAAAGTTTTGGGAGTTGACTTGAAACATTTAAAGGATTATTAATTTATTCAAAATGCCAATCGGGGGCTTGTTATTCAACTGGAGTATTGTGATGTGTATGTTCGCAAAGATTTACAGCTATCGCTTGCTTAGTGTCTCTCATCTCTAATTACTACAAAGTAACATTTCTCCACTTAAGTGTTGCAGTATTACAAACATAACTTCAGAAAATTGAATTTATTGGAGTTGGCCGGATTTAGCTCCCAAGACGGTACTTCATCTCATTGGCTCATGCTTTGATCACAAAAAGCCTTATTTTAATAACAAACGCTAAAAAAGAAAATAACAACAAGACCTATCGAGACTACATATTTACAGGTAGACACTCATTAACACAGAATAAAGTTGAAATCTTATAATTGTGACCTTATTAAATTTACTTGCAGACATATACAAACAAAATGATTGCCTGATTTTTCTCGAAACAAATTATTAAGCAATAATAACTCAACCATTCGATAGAAGATGATACACATGACTATGTGACGTGATTATTTTGGAAGGAGAAATGGTAAAAATATGCAGTTATTCAAATAAATGAAATAAGTTAAATTCATTTTCTCTATATTCAGTACTTAATACCAGCTGCGTGACAACACGTAACTAATATTGTTCCTTTCCGAAAATGGAAAATGTGTGATATATAAAGTATATTGTAAAATTAATATAGCTAGGCAGTGCATTTTAGAGAAAGTAGAATACTTTAACAAAAGTTGATAATGTGATTAGAACATGAACGTATAATGTTCCTGTATAAAACTGCATACTCTTTTTAACCGCTAGTCTAGTTAATCAAAGGACAATAAAAAATATATACCCCGATGGAAACTAGTTATGGTAGGGTAGCACGTTGAAAATTTAAACTCTATATATAAATTCAGAAAAATGGGAAATAATTAGGGAGAAAACTAACTAACTGGTTTATTGCGATAAGGGAATAATACAAATCACAGTTTATTGACATTGGAGAATAAACATTACTGATAATGCAATTCTTTCGTCAGTGAGTAATGAACTTTTTGATGACACATCATCAATAATAGCATCATGGTCTATACCGTTTAGAATGTCTTTTCCACTGACATCAGAATAAATGCCTCCAAATGATCAGAATTCAAAGCACTCCTTAACCTATTCTTGATGAATTTGAGACTTTCACAAGCCACCTGGGTGGTAGAGAGTGTTAATACGTATTTATAAGCAAGTCCGATATTTTTGTATGCTTTACTGAATAGATTATATTTCTCCAACGTAAAATAAACACAAACTGCACAGTTGCGGCATAGTTTACACGTAGAAATCTGGTCATCATATAGTAATTCACCGTTTTACTTCACTGTCTCCGTCAAAAGTCCGTGGAAGTGCCTGTCATTATTTCGAGTACGTACTGATAATTTCTCAAAATAATTTATGTTCAGGGCCGGCCCATTCATTAGGCTTGATATAAATGGATGTACTTAGAAAACCATTTGTTCGTTTCTGCAATGAGAAAATCAAAGTTCTTTTGAATAGCTATGAAGAGGTATGGGAAATTGCTAACTGCAATGAATGGCATATGTTTCTTGGATTGGGCATGCTTCTTCAAATTTTGGTACTTAGCTTCAACTTCAGACTTACAAAATTTACAATGTACTTTGGTATTATCCCCGGAAATTTTCCACCCTAGGAACATACGTCTTGTAATAAATCCTTACTGAACTTCTGTTCACATTGTTTACATTTACTATATCTCAAAATTATAATTAATTGAAGGAGATTTATAACATTTAAAAAATTAAACTCAACATACCTGTTCCCGTTCTATTTTCTTTGTCTTCTCTTTTATATTTTTTCGTCCGGTATAACGTGGTAAACCGTTTTAGTCCGGCTACTGGTGGGGGTCAGAGAAAGATTATTTCTCCCCGCCAGGTTTGCCTGCCTTAGATGCTCGTTGTTCCTCAAATGGATTTTATTAGAATCTCTCATGGATTTGGGGGATTTCAGCCAGCCAATTCCATATATGGTGATATTCCAGGTAAAAGCAATCCCTACCTCACCCCTTTTCGGAAGAGAGGCATATGTGAAGGCATAGGGAATAACTTTCTCTAGTCAATTTTTGGGCATCTATTATTTATCAGAAATCCCTGATTTCATCACCTCATTTTGGTATATCATCTCTTGTTTATACAAGGCACACATTTCCCCTTCATTGTTAGCAAAATCCTTATTTTGTTTTGTTTTCGTTCTGTTGTCTTTCACAACATTAACAATAGGTATTATTGTTTTTTAATTCCTACAAACTTCATTACAAAAATGTAATGCTTCTAACTATTATTATTCTCTACAAACGTTACAACGGTTATACTCTTTAGCCGGTCAGAAAGCAATTATATTATGCACGCCAGCTGTAGATAGACATTTAATGGGTTTTTAAAAAAAATAAAATGTCAAACAAAAATATTGATTTTCAGATGTCTACTTCAAAAGGGTAAACAGGAAGTTAGTACTTCAGTTTGGCTAACCTAGGCACACAAAGTAAGGATTCAGTTAAGCATTATACTTACATTGTACCCCCCCCTCACACATACACTCACAAAAATTAATTTTTATCAGAAATTGAACATTTCTGGAAGAAATGAACATCGTATTCATTCCAAGCACATACAAATACATAAGAAATATATTTTCCTATAAAACCGCATCCGAGCGGACCTGGTGTGGTGTGCATAAAAAGTACATAAAAAAGTATATAACAAGTTTGGGGACCGAACTATTTAACTTGTACCCTTAAGTTTTCTCCAAACTTATTTTTGCTCTCACCTTCAAGACCTGGGGGCAAGGACATCATTAATTTGATTATACAGTTGATTCTGACATATACAGGCATCTACAACTCGGAGAGATTTAGTGAATATTTCACTTTTTTGAAAATGATAGCTGAAAACAAAAAATAGAATGGTCCAAAGAAATGTTATGCACTCGGCACATCAATGTCAAATTCATCCCTGTCAGTTGCACAGAACTATGACGGTCAGGGCCGGTTTAAAGCGTTTTGGGTGCCCTAGGCACTGATAAAATTTTGGTCCCACTAATGTTTCAAATTGTACATATTTTTATAATTTCATAATATTTAAATTTCATAAATAATTTGAAATATACTTTTAGTCGGCCTCACATTTTTGTAAGCACTAGGCACTGTGCCTATTTTGCCAAATTGATAATATGGCCCTGATGACGGCCCACTATAATATATATTTGACTTATGTGGCACACCAACTGTAAAGATTAAACGAATTAGACAAAATAGATCACCATAGTCAATGAACTTTTATATCAGCCTACTGATTACGTACTCATAACCTCTTTGTCCTTCCATCTGTCGCTAAAAAAATTGAGATCAAACAAAACCATATCTAGTGACAAAACCACTAGATTGACAACTCTGTGGTG
>VCCN01007157.1:2148969-2167654 GCA_006491835.1 Architeuthis dux | reverse complement strand
TTGTTTAGACTACTAAAAAGTGTAAGCAGAAATAGCAGTGTTCGAAAATCCCTTTAAGATAGACGCAAAAGCCATCCGATGAAAACTGAAGAGAACGCCGACTAAAACGTGACAAAAAGCCAAAAAGAAACTGGAAAGCATTGAGAGAGCGCATACCTCTGCCAACGCCATTGTCAGGGGAAGTAATTGTACATGGATCCGCCCCCAAACTTCAAGCAAGTATTTCGTAGTCTATTGCCCACACTTCCACAAAAATGAATTGGAATCAATTGGGAACTTTTGGAGATATCGTATGGAAAGACATGAACTTTTGGCGATATTATGTGGTGTGGACATATAACTACGACTTAAGGGGGATAACTTTGCATGGCTCCGACCCAATCACTTCATTTACTCTTCTTTCTTAGCTCATGGCCCATCCTTCCACAACATTTCACCGAAATCCATTGAGAACTTTTAGAGAGATGTGGACAGTCATGAATGAATACATAAATGTATGGATAAAATGGAATCATATCTGTCAATCAAAGAAATATTCCTAGATCCGCCCCTAAATTTAATCCTTTTTTCCTTACCCAATTTCATCGAAATTCATTGAGTACTTTTGGAGATATCGTGTGGACAGACAGACAGACGGGAAGATGGACACGACCGAATACATATACCTCTCCAATTTCGTTGGCAGAGGTAAACAATAAAAGACAAAACAAAGAAAACGATCAATCTTTATTATTATGGGATAATGTATTGTAACACACCACTTTCATCAAATTTGACTAGTTTTTTCCTTCATCGCACTGTTATTTGTTGCCATAGAATCAGTGGCCCGAATTAATAAGTTGTATAAAACCAAATAAATTAGGATGAAGGAAAAAACTAGTCAAATTTGATGAAAGAAAACGATGTTAGTCCGAAGAAAATGAGTTAAGACGATACATCAACTCGACAATTCTCGACAATCTTTGAGCTAAAAAGCCGTAAAAGATGGAAAGCAGTTCATAAAAAGTGGATTATTATTCCCTAGTTGTATCTTTCACCTGTTTATGATTCGAATTTCATTCAATTTTCTAAAGCTGTGAAGGTCGAAGAGGCTCTCATAATACACAAGATTTTGCTTAAATCGACCCTGGCAACTCGGAGAGACCCTGATTTATAAATGTAATAGCACTGATTTTATATCATTGTGTCAAAAGATAGATAATTGTCAGATCAAATCCCTAAATTATTTTAAGCATAACTTTAATCTTCTGGTCAGAGGTGTAACTGGAGATTTGGGGCCCGGGGGCTTTGTCTTCTCGAGGGGCCTGCTCCAACATTTAGTGAGATTTTTTATTGTATAATATTAGTAGAAATGCAGTAGGTGAACTACTATTCATAAAGCTTTTGGGGTCCCCTTCCATTGGGGGCCAGGCGTGGGTAATTTTAAATCGTCCCCCTCCCTCAGCTACACCCTTGCTTCTGGTCTTTACCACGAATTGAACATCGCTTACTAGCACTGAAGAGAAAACCGCCACACACGGAAGCATGCACGTGGAAATAAATAGTCTAATTTGTTAATTGTTTTATTTTGTGAATGCTCTTTACTTTGCGCAAGCTTATAAGTAAGTCTTCTGATGTAATGCCAATATAAAGACGGTTATATCTATCTGGGTTAGCTTAGCAATTAACTGCAATTGTTAAAGGGTAAAAAAGGTTAAAGAAAAGATTAGAAGAAAGCTAATCGCTTTCTCGGCTCTAGTGAACAATGTATGAAATATCTACATTAGAAACTTTATATATCTCTGTAGGCATTTTGGTAGTTATGAGCGCTTAGTATTAGCATATTTATTTTCGGTGATTGTTTTGAGACGTCGGATGGTAATATAGACATTGGATAGATATTTACTAAGCTTCGGACACAAGGCTAAATAGGTGGTAACAAAGATGTTGGGGGAAAGTTATGTTGAACTGATCTTCCACGTCAGGAAGGCCGTCCTGCCTTGAAAATCAGCATTCTAAATCCAAAGAAAAGATTTGTTTGGACACTGACCACCAGAATCTTGACATTATATCTGTCTGTTCCCTTTTGATTTCTTTCTGTCTGTTCACTTTTGATTTCTTCGTGTACTGATAAAATGGACAATGAATCTAGTAGCTCGTTGCCGAATTTGATTATCTTATAGCGTCGACAGCTTCTGTGAAGGAGAACCTAATAATCGACAAATGGTGCCGGGAGGACAGTTTCAATCACGGGATTGGACACCTAATTTGGTCCGTGCAAAGATCTTTCCTAACTCCAATGGTAAGTAATAAGCAGGCAAACCCTTATTCAATTAACAGTAATGATCTAAAGAAAAGCAAAAAATAAATAAAATAAAACGCAATTTAGTACCCATCTGGTTGTCTCCTATGTCAAGTCCCCAATAAAAATAGATTGCTGTCACAGATTACCATTCTCTACAATTGGGTGGATTAGGCAAAGCTGTTAAGTAAATTGGTAGCAACGTATCATGTTCGTAACACTAGAACGCATAACAATGTATTATTCAATAATGCCAACCAAAGATTGCCCAAAATGTTAAAAAAAAGTGGTATACAATCCATTGACGCTTTCAAGAGGGCAAAGAGCTGATTTGCCCGAAAACTTACACGGTTTTGCCCGAAGTACACTCACTTGCCCGAAATTTTACATTGTTTTGCCCGAATATTCGGGAGTGTGTGTGTGTGTGTGGGGGGGTCCCCTGTCCCCTGTCCCCTGTCCCCTGATTACAAATCATTACAGAATTAAGAATTGTACCTGAACTGCAAATCGACATTTAAGTTGAAACAAGCAATTTTAAATTTGTATAACCTTTAGTATAATTAACATAGCTGATTATTTTTATTGAATTGGTTACTTAATCTCATTTCTTTAAAAAAAAAATTTAATGAGGTCAGTAGGTTGCATGAATTTTCTAAGTTTTGGTTGATTAAAACATATTTCAATTTTTTTTAATAAAAATTTATATAAGAGACGAAACAATGTGAGATAAAAAAAAGGATTTAAACAATCCTCAAATCAGAAAACAGTATTAATAACGCATAATCGTAAGAGTCCGAAAACTAAATATTAATTGGTACATTTATGATACTTCGTATTTCACGGTTTAGTTGGCTGCGTCCATTAACACTGAGCAATTATCATTGTCTACTTACTTATCAGATCAATTAACTATGAACGATTTAATCGGTCTTTTCAAATATTAAGATGCGTAGTAAACTATTTGAAATGACAGCACTAATGTGCAATCATCATTGATCATAGCAAGGAATTATAATTGTACTGACATGGGATTTTCTGCTTTGGCATTAAATCACTCCCCCAAATTAAAAAAAATCTAGGTACAACAAAATGCAACGCATACATGAGTGAAGACGGTATTTTAAAAAAAACTTATTTGAAATATTGTTAGTGAAATTAACTCGATGATTTTAAATTACAGATATTGCAAGTGAATGAATTCGAACTCGGGTGTAGTAATCTAGACTAAGCTTAATGATGAAAAAAGGATTTATTTTACACAAGAAATATTTTTCAATATAGTCTCCTTCCTTGTCAATACATTTAATTCAGTGGTGAATCACATAGAACGAACATTATACAGTGATCAAAATGTTGCCAATAACTACTTATCAGGTTACGGACTTATTGATGCATCCTCGTATTCAAGCAATCTTTTTCGTTATGTGAATAGCATTTATGTGTTTCGTTAGAAGTAACTGGTTTGAAGTTACATATGTATACTTAATCCCTGGTGTTCTTTACTGAGAATTTATATCGGGAAAAAACTGATTTTTAACCGAGGCAGTGACTTCTTTTCTCTTGTATCTTTTTTACTATAGAAAAATCAATGTAATGTAAAATCTACAGATTTGGTTTAGTAATTACAGGCTATATAGTCCGGGGGCCAGCAGGGCCTACCGTGCACCCACCCCATGATCCTACGTTTAGGGTACCAACATGTTCCTTAGGATGTCCTTTTTCAGAAAAAAGATGTTCCCAAAAAGAGTTGGGAAGAACTACCTCATTTGTATAAAACAAAATGGCCACCAACACACACCAAAAAACAGGATTTCATATCTCGTCTCCCAGTTGATATAGCTGAGTACTTTAAAAGGCTAAATCATGGTTTTCAAATATGAGGAATTCAAAAATACACATTATTTTACCATATTAACATTCTGAACTAGAAGCTCCAGGGCCCAAAGCAGGTTATAACAATGATGTACGACAGCGTGAAGTCTTTCAAGTGTAAACTTATGTCGTGGGCAAAGCAGCTTGCAGGCAGGAACTTAGCTCACTTCACGGCATTGCAGTCATTGTTAGAGCGTTGAACCACAGTGCTTGAAAGAATATGCAGATATAATTTTAAAGCTGCATGCAGAGTTTGAACGGCGTTTTCAAGACTTTTTATCATTAGAAAGGCTATTTATGCTTTTTGCTACTCCACTGGCCGTGGATGTTGATACATTTTCTGCGGAATTTCAGATGGAGTTGGTGGAACTTCAGTGTGATACCATACTGAAGCAAAAATATGCAGTGGTTGGTGTTCCTGATTTCTACCAGTTCCTTCCAAATGAGATTTCCCAAATTGTTTGCT
Organism: Architeuthis dux; assembly: GCA_006491835.1. Lineage (NCBI taxonomy): Eukaryota > Metazoa > Mollusca > Cephalopoda > Oegopsida > Architeuthidae > Architeuthis > Architeuthis dux. The sequence continues at coordinate 2,163,035 of VCCN01007157.1, read as the reverse complement.
TCATCTTTGCAAATTCTGTTTGGAAGCACACACGTTTGGGAGCAGTTAGAACTCTATTTAACCTTACTTATAAGTAAGGTTAAATAGAGTTCTAATTACCTTCATTTGATCTTAACCTTGAAGATGATTTCTGGCAACGTTTTGCAACAACCAGGGATTCTATGTTCGGCTTCAAATCGCGGAAATTAGCCAGCCTCAACACGGATTGTAAATGTTCATCAGTTAGCGCAACGCAGATTTATTTATTTTCATTGTTGAGAAAAACTGAATTCAGTAAACAAATATTTTTTTAATATTATTTTTATTCACATTTTGTACTAATTCACATAATCCACTTACTATTATATGCGTATTAATTTTGATGAATAAATAAATAGCTGTATTGCAGATTAGCATTATAACTGGAGGAAATCACGCCCCCCCCCCGCATTTCACTTTCATTAATAATTAATTCTGATGAAATTCTGAAATGAAAAGCTGATGAAATTCTCTAACTATATATATATATATGTATATATATCTCCTTCATGAATTAAATCCACAATTTGTACTTGAAGTTTTTTTTAGTAAAATGCTGAATACTTAGCTTCACATCTTGGGCTGCAATTTTTAAAGCCTATCAGGGCTGCAATTTTTAAAGCCTAACAGGTACAAATCATGAATTAAATCCACAATTTGGCCTATAAAGTATACTTGAAGTTTACTTGTAAAATCCTGAAATACCTAAAGAGTGCTTGCCGTAGAGCCATGGTCGGAAAGCTAATCTCAAAGACCCTATTGCAGCTCCATTGTTGCACTTTTTTATGAGTCGTTTTCTCCATCTAAAGATATTCGAGACAGGTCTAGTTAGTCATTCAATAGAAACCGTGACCAATGTCTTTTGGCAGCATGTCGTGTTGGAAGTGATCAATTAAAAATTGGATGAAGGGGTGATCGATTAATAAATTACTTCTCTCGCCTTTTGTTGGGCAATGATCACTAAAAATTCTGAACTTTCAAAAAACAAAAACAAACGTGAATGCTACACAAACTAAGGGACATATTTAGCATACTTAAATTGCAAATTGAACCCGTCACTAAAGAACCTATTTAGGGAGTAGGGTTCAGAAAACAAAAAGAAAATATAAGGAGTAAATGTTTAAATCTTCAGCCCTCTAACTCCATTGGTGCGCTCTCTACGCGTAGTACATACATACATAGCCAGTCAGCCACACCCACTTAAGAAACCTATGTTGACAGCTTTGGCGACAGTTTTGATTGACAGTTATAATTGTTTCTAATTATGGCAAACATGGAACAATTTAGATACGATACAGAATAAGAAAGTAGCACTGAGTGCCGGTGCCGCATTCAGCTGGTGTGGAGCCTCGTAGCATATGTTATAATGAGGCCCTAAATTAAGAAAATATACATAAATATTAAAACACATAAATTATGTTATTTGCAAAGTAAAGTAATTGATTTTTCATTTGTTATACAGCCAGAAAATACGGCAAATATGTTTGACATTTCACTAATAGTATTACTTTGTCTTCAGTTTCAAATACCTTCATATTTATGCATCGTATATGTATAACATAGATACGTCACTCCCATTAATTACTTTATTAAAACTAGAAAGAACTCAGGAAGGGCATACCTCTGTCAACGCCGCTAGAAAATCCGAATGAAATGCATTGAGAACTTTTGCGGACAGGGAAAACAAATTGGCGATATTATGTGTTTTGGACATATAACTACGACGTATGGGAGGTAATTGTGCAAGGATCCGCTCCAAAACTTAATCAGTTCTTCCTTTTCCTATTGTCCACCCTTCCAGAAAATCTGAATAAAATTACCCCCCCCCCCTCTAAAAAAAACAACATATGTCGATAGTATGTGTTTTGGACATATCACTACAAAGTAGGGGTGGTAATTGTGCATGGATCCACTCCAAAATTTAATAAGTTCTTCCTTTGCCTATTGTACACCCGGATTTCATTCAGATTTTCAAGAACGGGCCCCGCATTTTCAAGGGCCCTGCAAGCAATCAATTCCGATCCAGCGGTTCTGCACTATTACTATAGTACTATACTACCTTCCACTTTTATAAACGACTGGGTGTTTAAGGTTAGTGGTTTTAGCCAATTATCACCTTTAATTGGAGTTATTATTTACCTCTGTCAACGAAGTTGAAAAGAGGTATATGTTTTTGGTTGCGTCTGTTTTATTTTTTGTTGGTTCGCATTTCCTCCTGTCCGCAAGAATCATTGGATCGGAATTGATTGCTTGCAAGTATTTAGCGCAGGGCCCCTGAAAATGCGGAGCCCTTGAAAATATGCTAGATTTGCTGCTATTAATCCGGCACTGTGCAGAGGCCGTTTTAAGCTAGAGCGGGGCCCCTGAAAATGCGGAGCCCTTGAAAATATGCTAGATTTGCTGCTATTAATCCGGCACTGTGCAGAGTATTAATTTTTTACTTGAATAGTAAAGTGATTCATTTCTTTCATTCGCTATACAGCCAGATAATACGACAAATATATTTGACATTTCAGTAATAATAATACTTCGTTTCCATTTTGATCCTTCTTCAACAGGTATGACTTCAGTTTCTAATACCTTCGTATTTATGCGTCGTAAATGTATCACATAGATACCATAATCCCATTAATTACTGTGTTGATATAATACACCAATTAAAAGTGATAATTGGCTAAAATGGCTAACCTTAAAGACCATGCCGTTCATAAAAGTTAAAGGCAGTATGTAATATAGCAAATGCAGAATCACTGAATCGGAATTGATTGCATGCAAGTATTTAGCGCTGGGCCTTTGGAAATGCGGGACCCGTAGCATGTGGTACTTTTCTACCCAGTTAATCATCGCAGTAGCATTGGAAGCAGAAGCAGGAACAAAAAGATAACAGCAACAACAATAATATCTATTGTACGTAACATTGGAAAACTAGAAAGTATTCAGAGAGTGCATACCCCCGCCAACGCCATTGTCAGGGGCGGTAATTGCGCATGGATCCAGCCAGGCGACAAAAAGTTTAATCACTTCTTCCGTAGCATATTGCCAACTCTTTAATTTAATTTAAATTGATTGAGAACTTTTGGAGATATCATGTGGACAGACATGAACCTTTGGCGATATTATGTGTTGTGGGCATATAACTACGACGTAGGGGGTGTGGGTAATTGTGCATGGATCCGTCACAAAGATTTCAATCACTTTTCCACAAGATTTCATTGATATTCATTGACAACTTTTGGAGACATCATGTGGACAGACAGATACTCTTTGGGGGATATTGTGTGGTGTGGACAGGTAGCTACGACATAGGGGAGTTAATTGTGCATTGATCCGCTCCAAAGTTCAATCACTACTTTCGTAGCCCATTGAAATATTTCTGGATTCACCCCACCACTTCTTCCTTATTCCATTGCCCACCCTTTCACAAAATACAATTGAAATTCATTGAGAACTTTTGAAGATATCGTGTGGAAAGCCATGCACTTTTGGCGATATTATGTGGCGTGGACATAGAACTACGACGTAGGGGAGGTAATTGAGCATGGATCAGAATTTAATCTCCACATTCGCAGCTAACCCTTCCACTAAATTTCATCGAAATACATTGAGAACTTTCGGAGATATTTTGTGGGAAGTCATGAACATATACATAAATGTATGAAAAAAATATCTTAATCAAAAAACAATAATTCCTGGATCCGCCCCATAATTCAAACAACTCTTCCCGGCCCCATTGCCGCCCTTCCACAAAATTCCATTGATATTCAATGTGAACTTTTGGAAATATCGTGTGGACAGACAGACAGACAGACAGACAGACAGACGGAAAGACGAAAGACGCAACCGAACACATATATAATGGAAGCTAATGTTGATTGAATTAGAACTTAATATTAAACTAACTCCAATTATTAAATATATCTAACTCCATTAAAAGTTATCGGTATAAACAATAACAATGATAAGAGCGTAGTAATCTCTAACGGTGAAACTAATAGTAACAGCAGTAGTAATAGTGGCTAGTGCCTTAAGGGCCAATACTGCCGATATCAAGCTAGAGTGCTGATCAGACTAGAGAAAGAAAGAGTAATAGTTAACGATAGGCGCTTTCTTTCTCCGTATATTCCTGCAGTAGTAAACGGAATGAAATACATGCATGTCCAAAGATGCAAGTTTGCACATGGTAGCAACGCATAAAGAATACAAATACTCTGCAATGATATCCATGATGAAATGTAAGATGATAAGATACATCGGTTTGCCAGACTTATTGTCTACAAAACGTATCATGTTGCGAGTCAAGTACATTAATTTCATGTCTTGAAAATTGGTTATCTAAAAGACGGAATAAAAATCAATTAACTAATATGTCAGTTAGTAATCCACTACATACTAACGTATTTAATGTTATATGACTTTAGACAGACAGTAACAACAATCGCTGACCATTTATTTTGGTTTTATATACATTTGAATATTAGTATGACTGCATTCAACTAATTCTGTTATACGGAAATAAAACATATTTTAGCTTCATTCAATTGCACGCACATTAGATAGGAAAAGTTACTTTAATCTTTATCGATTCTAATTAGACTGCATTAAGACCTTATAAAACATAAAACTAAAAGCTCAGATAACGTTCTAAGTTTAAAGAGAATTTACATATAGACGCACTGAAACGTTTTAAGGGTTTGTTTTTTTCGGCATGGAGAATTGAAATGAGAAAGTAAAGTTGGGTGTGAAGGCTGAAAAAATATGTTCGCTTTTGGCGAATCAAATCTCAGATAGAAAGGCCAGAGAAAGGATGTTAAGATAACAGACTCAAACTAACAGGTTCTCTTCTTAGCTTTAATTAAAAAAGTCTATACTTCTCCATATAAATTCAGCAGCTGTGTTGCATTGCTGCATCGTTGATTGCTTGGGTGTTTTTAGAAATTCAGGTGACAGCTGCCAACCAGGAGAAAAGAGGAAGGAGAGAGATGAAGTAGAGGGAGGCGAAAAGATTTATATTTTGGCCACCCAAAATGGTTCCTGTTGCTATGTAGAACACACACGCCAAACATTGTTGCTATGCAGATTAAATTTCGCTTTATTGACACACACACACACACACACACACACACGCCCACTAGCAGAGAGTGTAAAAACGACCATTTTTTACTGAAAAAGAACAGATACAAAATAGCAATATTTTAATCTTAGGTGTAGAAGAAACAGACCATCAAATTGTTATTAATCGTACGATATTGTATTCGTGACCAACAAGATGACTTGCGACAGCTGGGAGTGCTTGATGACGACCAGAGGAACTTATCTTAGTGGAGAGAAAGATAATCTTAGAGATTAATGGCTGACTGAAGTTAAGCAGTTGTTCAAAACAATACGTAGTCTATATTAGATTACAGCTCGATTCAAAATTATATCATATCCATTATAGAAGACAGCAACATTATAATTAACTTTAACTTAACTTTATTATGTAGTGGTCGTAAATTCAGTACTACTACCTAGGCACATTATCTGGTTGTCAGACTAGAGCCTTTTTTAATTAATAAAAGTACATGGTTAGTGAAAAAAGGGTTTTTAGTAGCATGTATTACACTGATTTTAATTATGGACTGTTCCAGAAATATATAATATTTTAGTAAAAAACACATTAGTAGTGCAAATGTCCCTTAGTTTGACAATAACATTTAATATAGTCAATTTGTGCCCCTTCCTTCCGAGTAATGTGGCTTCAATCCTTTTAGGCATCATTTTCCTCCAAATATTATGGTTTTCACCAATGGGATCATATTGGATATTGCATTCATCGCTGAAAATTATTTTTCTCCAATCCTTTACAGTCCACAATCTGGCTTGTATATGTTTTGTTTAGTAAGAGCAGTTACCTGTCTAGATTCGTCTTCGTCTAACAGTCGACTTACTGCATTGTATATTCCTCTGCCGTTTTAAAATGGACAAATAGGTGTCTGTGTCGTAAATATTTAGCAGGTTTCGGTCTTGTCTAGGAGTGCTTAAGCGTGGACGCCCAGTGTGACTTTTAGGCACACATCTTTGAGACACAAGATTGACCAATCTTCGCGTGTGCTGCTATTTCATGCTGACTAGTTGGAAAGCTAATAGAATTCCCTTTCCGATGATATATCTATATATACTTTCATCAATAATTAATTCTACGATCCATAGACTTTGGACTGAGTACTTAGCTTCACGTTTTGGACTTTGACTCCATCAAAAATTAATTGAGTACTTAGCTTCACGTTTTGAGCTGTAACTTTTTAAGCCCAATAGATACAAATTGACACCATTTCCTTTTTGGTGGCGATCAAGCCCTTTGCAGTGTCAGCCCATATTTACTACGAGAGATTAAATATATTACCAGAAAAAAAGCTACTACTTATAATATATCTTAGACTAACTGTCTAAATCTAAAATCGTCCTTTAATCAAAGAAACAACACAATAAATCGAATACTTCGAAAATATGATATCATTTTGGAACAGTCCATAATTAAAATCAGTGTATACATGCTACTAAAACCCCCTTTTCTTCACTAACCATCTATTGTATGAATTGAAAAAGGCTCTAGTCTGACAACCACATACTGTGCCTAGGTAGTAGTATTGAATTTACGACCACTACATAATAAATTGTTTAAAAAAATTAAAGTTAATTATAATGTTGCTGTCTTCTATAATGGATATGATATAATTTTGAATCGAGCTGTATATCATTGAATCATTATTGTCTATCGCGGACCTTCTTTTCCTACATAAGATCATTTACTATTTTTCAGTAAAAGAAAACTATCAACATTCTATTGTATATTTCGAGTCCATGTGACATATATTAAATACTATTTTTGACTCAATGCTTTTACAGTTGTTCTGCCTTAGCCAGGTTAAAACCTTTCCCACTCTCCGTTACTCTACTGAAAAATAAATAAATAATCTTTCAATGGTTTTAAAAACAGGTGATGACGCATATCTAGCCAAGATTATTCTTCAAACACCTTTACATGGTGCTGTAATAACTCACTTTCATTTAGATAGAATTAATACGCATCTGCGGATCTAAATATTCAGATAAAGAAAGTACCAAACTATCTTAAGCCTTTTAGCTTCGGCTGACGCCACTTTCTTCTAACTCTCTCATAAATACGGCGACTCTCCGTCGCCCAATGTTCCCTTTTTCGGTCGACACCGGTTACTCGCTCGACACTGTTTGGGTGAAGCCTGTACGCTCTCTAGTGTACGTATTCCCTTTTCTACGTATTTCCTTTTCTCACAGTAAATTTCTATTAGCTCTATCCTAGCACTACAGCTAGTATCGAAGGCCCGATCGTTTCCCTTTAGCACCGTGGCTAACATGAATCTCTTGTCAACAACATCACCGATGTTGAGCTTCGTAAACTGGCCGGCGTCTCAAATTGTGTCTGCCTTCCCCACGCCTCACTGGTTTCTGCAAATACACTGATTCATCCGTTTTTAATAAATATTGCCTTGGTTCGTGGATTTACCAAACTTATTAAAACAAACATTACCAGTCGCTCCATCGTCAGGTGAAAACATGACAATTAAACTATATACGCCATGAGTCTCCTCCATTTACATGCTCACTTTTTAGGGTTAGCCAAATTAACATTCTCTCCTTTGTATCTCTCCCTACGAATAAGCATTCCCGTAGCTGCCCTTGCTAACATTTCATTCTCGTGACACAGTAGTTCTGTTCTATATTTAATATTTCATTCTCGCCACACGATTGTTCTATTTTTCATGTTTCTTATTTCATCTCAAAACGTATGTAACATATTGTCTTTGTTTCTCATTAAATGTCTCTTTAATTTGTATGTCTACAAATATATGCATTTGCTTATTCTATTTTCGTATGAATTTTTCCATTGTTCAATTTTGTTTACCCACATGTTATTGACTAGATTCAAGATGGACGCCAAAAACACCATATTTTAGGCGGGTCATTTGAAATAGTCAAAATGGCGATTGTGTCTCCTCGAAATCTATTCTATGACGTCAGCCAATCGGAAACCTTCTTTTATATCACGTAACATCCACGCGTGGAACGCTTTACCCCCGTAGCCTTCCTCCTTTTTATACTGTTTATTATTAAATTAACCCATTTTAATACAAAACTTCTGTTACCAAAACCTACATACTGGTAACCTCATATAGATAAGTATCATCAACACTTATAGTGCAATAATAGCGTTTGATCAGTTTCATAAGTGGTGGCAGGTACTGTTTTTGATTACTATTATTACTTTTGTTGAGTACATATAAAACATAATATATATAAAATATATAAAAATACACATAAAATATAGTATCATATAAGATAGATAAAAATATATAATATATATAAATATAAATATTCTATACTATTGCTCTATACGCATGTGTCAGATGAGGTAATTTCTGCTTTAAACACACACATAGAATGTTATATAAGAATACGTTTTGCTTCTCAAAGAAACAAATTTGACAATTTTTGTCTGAATTTCTGAGACGAATTGTTGTTTCTGGTAAACATTAATTCATTCTTATCAATGCATTGGTTTCTCCTTTCTCCATGTATTGAGGTTCCTATAGAGTAAACATGATCCAACAGTACGTCCATATATTCCTAGTAATACTTTCAAAGTATGAAGTTGTCATCTACGTATCACAATGGTTTCGTTCTTAAGACCATTTCCCCAAAGTACTCTATGTATGCATTCGCCATCACTGGAGACAATGACAACCTCATAGTCAAGCCTTCTTCCTGTCGATATACGTCAGATCCCAACTTAAAATATGGTGTTTGCACACAGAATGTTAAAATCTGTAAGTGTTCTAGCCGACTTCAGTAGTACTGTCGTCTGGAAAGTCTCAGCTCTTCCCTGGATTCCCAGTTCCTGCAACCTCATTGCTAGGTTCTTCGAGACTATTCCCAGAGCTCCGACCACTATTGGCACTACCGCCTTCACGTTCCTCAGCCGTTTCAGCTTCCTGATTAGTATCATTATTCTTTTTTCTTTTTCCTTTAATGTTTATTTTTGCATCCCGTAGAGCCGGGTCCAAGGTATGGTCCGCTGGGGAGTTTTCATTTAGTCGACAGTACTTTGCGTTGTATGTGGCCTGTTCCGAGTAGGGCGATCTTTTTAACTCCGTGTATGTTAATATTACCTGGGATACGGTTGGTGAACCTTTCCGTTCCCTTCTTCACGAGTCCTAGAGCTCCGATGACCACTGGTGTTATGGCGGTTTTCATGTCCCACATCTTGTTGATCTCTATCTCCAGGTCTTTGTACTTTCATCATCATCATCATCATCATCATCATCATCATCATCATCATCATCATCATGCATCTTCATGTTCTGATAACTGAGTGACATCAAGTCTCTCCAAGTCCCCAGATCCTCCTCCTTATGCATTTGTTTTGGGCAGCCTTATTTTCTATCTGTCTTTTGAATTCTCCATGGAGTCTTTTTTGTTTCCATTTCCCTTTCCTTGTTTTCATTACTATCTTGTTTGCTTCCTTGCTATTGTTTGTTGCACTGCTTCGAGCGCTTTCCATAATATCTTCACTGCATGTTTGCACATGCTTTTCCAATCCCGTTTTTGCCATTTGGACACAATCTTCTATGCTAATGAACCATTTGCCGTCGTCTTTTCTTTTCACATACATTCTGTTTGTGTCATCTCTGACATCTGACTATGGGATGTAGGGCCTTCTTCATCGCCATAGGATTCCTAGTTCATCCTTTGTCCATCCAAGAAATGGTCCTCTGTATCTTACTACCGCTACTACCAAAGTATTCATTCCTTTTATCATATTTCTGCTATTTAGCTTAGTTTCTAATATTTTGCTTATTCTTCTAAGGTATTCCTTTGTTATTTTCATTTCTTCTTGTTTTATAGAGTCACATTCGAGAACCACCAGGTATTTATATCGGTCTTGTGTGGTTAATGCTCTAATAGTTTTGTTGTCCGGTAAGTTTATCCCTTCCACCGCCACAACCCTTCCCCTGTGCAAATAGCGCGCATGTTTCTATTCCAAATTCCATTCCGATGTCATCGCTGTAATATTTAACTTTGTTGAACAACATTTCGAGCCCCTCTCTGTTCTTTGCAAATAGTTTTATGTCATCTATGTACATGAAGTGGTTGACATTTCCCTTTGTTTTAGAGAATTTGTATCCTTTGCTGTCTTTCAAGTTTTTCAAGATTCTGTTTAGTGGTATCATGGTTAGTACAAAATCCCCCCTTTTATACTTACATCAGTTTTCTCCTGCAGCTTTCAAGTCTACTTTTCAGTTTTTCACAGAGTTGGCTACTAATCATGACTATCCTGAGGCATTCGAGTAACCTTTTTTGTAATCAATCCATCCCATTACAACATTGTTTCTTCTCTTCCTTACTTCTTTCAGTCAATGTACAGCTCATTCGCTCCTTTGGTTCCTTTTCTGCATCCTCTCTGTTCTTCTGCTAAGAGTCCTCTTCTTTCCATGGAAATATATATCCTCTCTGCCATCTGTCCAGTTATTGTTGTTATTATTTGGAACTTCTGGATTCTTGGTACGGACGACCGGTGAATTGTGAGATGACCTGAAAATCGATCGTTCTTGCTCAGATTATGTAGTTACATTACATAAATGTTTGGACCGATTTGTATCCGAATTAAAACTAAATTAGAAACCGTCAACCAAAACTGTCAACATAGGTTTCTTCAGTTTTTAAGCTGGTCTGCCTGGCGGGCTGGCATACAGGCCGCACCAATGGAGCTAGATGGCCGAACATTTCAACATTTATTCCTTATTATGTTTAGGAAAACGTTGCTTTTTTAGTGGGGGTTCAATTTGCAATGTATGTTTATCTTAAATCTTTGTTTTTGTGAAAATTCAGTGATCACAGCCCAACAAAAGGCGAGATAAGTAACTTATCCTTTGATCACCCCTTTTTTTCCAATTTTTTAATTGATCACCGCCAACACAGCATGCTGCCAAAAGACGTTGGTCGCGTGACGGTTTCTATTGAGTGAATACCCAGACCTGTTCTCTTTTCTATTTGAAAAAGAAAATTAAGATATCAATTAGAGAAATTCAGTTCTTTCAAACCTGGCTTGGCGTATTGCGAGTTGAATTCGATAATTGGGGCTTAAGTAACAGGCACATGCAAAAAGGTCACTACTTGCGCCGACTCCCCTCAATGCCTGCATAGAAATTATTATGTAAAAAGAAAGATAGATTTTGGACGGTGGTGGGGATTGATAGAAACTTAAGAGGATTAAGTTGGATTAAATAAATTGATTTAAAGTAGGTGTTAAATGGTAGGTAAATTTGCGAGCCAAGTGGTCGACTATGTCAGGCTTAATTACTCAGAAAGAGAAGGATTAGTTCAGGGTGACATAAAGTTGAAGAATGAGGCACGTGAGCAACACATATGAAAAGGAAACAACACATTCAGGGTCAAAATATACTGGGCATTTAGTAGTGATATGTTTACATCAACGTCAAAGCAGAAGCAGCAAGTGATTTATATTAACACCGAATAGTATTTACAGAGTGTTTGTTTTTATCATTATTATGCCGTTGCTCCTCTTCTTCAGCGAGTCGTATTTGCACGAATATAAAGGAGCTCTAATTAGGAATAGTGATCTAAATATATCTGTACATCATGGATAATTGCAAAGAACAATAAACCTTGTCGAGATATACTCCTTATAATGCACGTCTAACAGTTCTTTTCTTGCTGTATTACATGATGGGTAAACACCAAAGCTCTACAATTCAACATTATACAGAGTTTTCCGGCTGAAAAAAGTCGTTCATATAATGTTGTCTGTTATTTCTGCCTTTGTTAGCTTTGTTCTTCTTTCTGTTTTAGCTGTGTGTGTAGTTAGAACGCATTTGGTTCGTAACCGTGTTAAGAAAAGGAGACAGAACAAGAGACAGCGTGTTGATCAGGGCTGTTTGCCTATGAAGAACTGATGTGCCTTCTCCGTTCCAACTTCCGGTCCGGTTTCTGGGACCGGAAACGGAATGGGGGCTGCTGGGAGCTTGCTTCGGCATGTTTATACATTACTTATTGATTTAACACAGGCGCACACACACACACACACACACACACACACACACACACACACACATATATATATATATATAGTTCAGAAGAGATGTTAATCTGAATCTTAATATCTGATAAACCATAAATACTGGCATTATTCATCTGGTATAACTTATGGTCATTTTGGCTTGTAATCCTGTAAAACCTGTTATATTCAAGTTTTAATATCGTAGAAGTAAACTTGAGATATTAATGCTTATCAAGAATAATTTGATATTCAACATCCTAACTTCACTGTTTTAATCAACATTGATTTTATCATATTTTGTTTTTGGACGGCCTGTCATCATCTATAGCTCAAGAGTAACGATGACTGCCACTAGTTCAAGTATGTTATAACAAAGTCAACAGGAAGACTGAATCAATAACGATTTGGAGCCTATCGAAAGTACGACAGGGAAAGGCTTAGCTAAAGATAACATCATTTTACTGGGATAGTTTTATGATGAACACCATCCATTGATGAAGAGATATGTGTACATCAACATCTGTACTTCTAAATTTATCTTCTGACATATCATGGATATAGGCTTAAATATCATTGTTACGATATATTTAAGAGTTACTAAAGATTTTCAAAGTTCCTTATTCCAAAAATGAGTGTCGTGGATTGAAACAGAAGGTTTTGTCTATGCATTCCGTAGAAGACAAGCTGAAACAAACAAACACACATCTGTAGACTTTTACAACAAACTAGTATCGCAAAATGTTGATGTTCTATATTGTCGTGACGTGTTTCATTCGACCCGATTCACTGATGGGGAACTTTGAATTTAGAAATGTAAACGGTTATTCCGGCAAATAATTAATTATTACAGAGTTGGCATGATAATGGCTGTAAAAAACACAAAACCGAGCTCTATAAAATGTCTGTTGACATTACCAATCATATTGTGCTTGCTTCGAATAGATGAGGGGAAAAAGGGGTTCACACACGCATACCTCTTCTTCTCTCTTAGAGCAGCACTCATTTGAATATTTAAACAAATACTGATTCTCAGGATCTTCTGGGCTGGGATCAGCTCCGTTTTATCTTCGGGCAGGACAGGGCACACATAGATGGGAAAAAAGGGTTCACACACGCATACCTCTTCTCTCTTAGAGCAGCACTCATTTGAATATTTAAACAAGTACTGATTCTCAGGATCTTCTGGGCAGGGATCAGCTCCGTTTTATCTTCGGGCAGGACAGGGCACACATAGATGGGGAAAAAGGGCTCACACACGCATACCTCTTCTTCTCTCTTAGAGCAGCACTCATTTGAATATTTAAACAAATACTGATTCTCAGGATCTTCTGGGCTGGGATCAGCTCCGTTTTATCTTCGGGCAGGACAGGGCACACAGGCATATGTGACTAGTCCCTGGAAATTCCAATTTCAGGGCAGCACCCTCCCATTGCACTAAAGAGGAGGGCCTTCGCGGCACAGGCAGGGAGGTACTGGGAAATCTTTGCCTCGTACGCGTGTGAATCCCCACATTAAACCGACCTGGTGTCATATTAAATAGTAGTAAATAAATACTGGTATGTGTATATTTTCAACTGAAAAAGATAAGAAGATAAGAATCTCTTCTTAGAAGTGACGCCATTTTTCAACGTATGATGATTCAAAATAGTTTAAAATTTACTAAGTGGATCTTGAACATTCCACATAAAAACAGAAATACTTTTGAAAGGTAAAATTCTTAATTTAAACTTAGCTCATAAATAACGTGTTATGTGATTCGTTCTTACTCAAATGAAAATGAAGTGTAGTCTAATAATCGTCTGCGGTTTGTCATAGGTAGACCGACCTTAATCCTTTAGCGGCTATTAAAACAAGCTGTCACTTATTCACGATCAATAAAGCAAAGCTTTTCTTTAGATCTGTCTGTACAAGTAAATTCAGTTCGATATTTTTCTGATTCAAAAGTGTGACTGAT
>VCCN01007157.1:2095316-2135882 GCA_006491835.1 Architeuthis dux | reverse complement strand
TTCTGATTGATATTGTTTCTCTTTAAGAATGATTTGTACTAAAAATATAAGCACACTGTTCATCAGCTTTAACGTTTAATTTCATTTGAATACATAATCATCCATTTACTAAACATTTCAATACTTATAGACTGCAGGGACAGGGAATGTTCATCTAAAATAGAAACTTCTCATATTTAGAAAAGAGGTTATCTAATTTTTACAAGCAAAATTATTTCCAATTCAAGTAAGACAATTTAAGTTTCTAAACTTAAAATATATCCTGATATTTTACAAGTATTACGCAATTAACATTGGAAGAAAGTTTTATGAACTAAAGGCTTTTCTTCTTCTTGATTAGTCTGTTAACAGAGCTCACCAGCCCTGCACGAAGGATAACATGATAGAATTCTCGATTTTCAGACTTAAGGCAAACTTACAAATACTTTTTGAAAATCGGAATCTCATTGTTAATTATTGAAACAATTGTAGCTGTTTATGTTTAGGACTGACTCCTTTTCTAGTCCAGGTGATTTTTTGTAAATGGCTCTGTTGCTTCAATCTCTGTGACATTCAAGTAACGTGAGTTCTTTACATTTTGTTACGTAATCGTTTTCAGCGAATCTGAGTTCTCTTTTTAGAACAAACCTATAGTTTGTTTTCCTCTGGCGTGAGTAGTTGGTGCTCAAAAGAAACATGCACAACAAAACTTTAATGCTGAAATTATTAATCATAATATGTTGCATGAATCCCCAAAACGAAAGTTCCTCCATAATACTAACGCTATCATAGAAAGAAAAGATGCCTTTTTGTCATAGCTGAATTAATAATCCATTTTATACTTTTCAAAAGAAACCATCTAGCTTTCATCTATTTATTTTAGTATGTGTTTAGCATTTTCAACGCTCTCAGGTTTGCATACTGCCACTACAACTTAAGGTAACGAGGTTAAATGTTACTATCCTTGTTCATTGCGGACGTAGAAAGAAATACGTATGTCTTAGATCTGAAACACCCTGGTTGTCATTAAACTTGACTTTTGTCTTAGACAGTTTTAGTTCGCAAAATAAGAAGCTTTCAATGAAATTTCCTGTTTTTAGAGACAAAATCTCTTAAAATGTATTTGTGCGCCTAAACAACATATTCGTTCCCGAAAAGCAAATGCAAATCTTCATTTTCTTGGCGAGGGGCAGTGGAAATATTAAATAACAGATATTTCTTGGTTTGTTTCTGAAGTTGTGGCGACTATCTAGTTATTCGTTTCTGATATAAAATTCTTAAATTAAATTTAATGATTTCATTAAATATACAATTCATACATTTATGGATGTAAACTGGTAAACTTTTTATAACAAGAAATTATCGTTGTCGAATATGAAATATGTAAAACTCACATCAAAACCTCTGAATATGATCAGAGATTGTCAATTAAAATATTGCAATAAAAATAATAAGTGACGGGGTTAGAATCTTCAGAGCGTTTATGAATCATGATGCTTTGATCAATTATTGATATTAGTTAAGGCTTGCTTAGGCAGGATGTATGTGTTGCGCCTCGAAGATGTCCTGTCTTTCGAAATCCTGATCTTTACCTGGGTTCGAACATCGATTACTGGCGCTGGTGGGAATACGTGACTATCTCAGCCACTAGGCAGGCTCGCTTCAGTCAGATATCACCAATTATCTTTGAGCAAAACTGTATTTGTCTTTTATTTTGGTTGATCACTTTACAGACGCCTTTAACAAAGTAAATGAGAGAACATGGACTAAAATTCCCTCATTGAATGAGTGAATCAGTCCAAAGAATCTTCGTCCTAATCTAAAAAGAACATACATTATATTTTGAGGGTGTTAATAAACAGTGAAATCAATGGTACCTCATTAAAACAGAAACATATGATAATTGGGAACATTTATATGCTTAAAATATGTCAGTTTCTAAAACCAAGTCTTTCTTTATTACAGAAGGCTGTTTATTTATCAAATAAAAACGTTGGGTGTTTACCTTTATGTTTTAATTTTCTCTTTGAAATCTTAGACACTTGAAGTGGGTTGAAGTATATTTACTTAAGATCTATTTTCCACATGACAACAAGATATTCACTATGTTATCCACACTTTTAAGAATCCTCAATAACTTTTCTTGAAAGAAACAAAATGCCAGGAGCTATGTGGCTAAGAGATCAGTTCTGGAATCTTAGTGCGAGTCAGAATAATATTAATCTCAAAGGGGCATCAGTTTGTATCATGGGATTAACAACATATATAATCCCTGTGTTTGGCTTTCAGAGGATTAACCGCATTACCATTCGTGTGATCTAAAGAAGAAATGAAAACATTTTTACTGGACGCTAGTTGGTCGTAATTATTTTAAAAGTTACCATTCAGTCTGATCGATAAAAAAAGGTCTGGTTAGTCACTCAATAGAAACCGTCACATCTTTTGGCAGCATGCTGTGTTGAGGGTGATCAATTAAAACATTGGAAAAAGGGGTGAATAAGTTACTTCTATCGCCTTTTGTTGGGCGGTGATCATCAAAACAGTCTGAATTTTCAAAAAACAAGCGTGAATGCTGTCGGACACAAACTATGGGGACCAATTTACCATAAACGTACATTGTAAGTTGCCCCCCCCCCACTAAAACCCTATTTGGAATTAAAAAAACAAAAACATTTTTTCTTGACATAATAAGGAGTAAATGTTTAAATTTTCAGCCCTCTAAGTCCATTGGGGCGGCCTGTACGCGTGATACATACATAGCCAGCCAGACCAATTAAAAACTGAAGAAACCTATGTTGACAGTTTTGGTGACAGTTTTGGTTGACGGTCTCTAAAAATATTCCATTCTGCATGTGATTTTCAGCTTTAAAATTGCATAAAGGAAGTAAAATATTAAAACATATTTATCGAGCTTGGTTTTGTAAGGTACAAGGCCAAATAGCGGGGAAAATGATGGAAATAATGATTGTGTTTGACTAATCTTTCAAGTTGGGAGGGTCTGCATTCGAAATCCTGGCCTTTTACCTTTTTCTCGAACACCGAACTTTGGCACCGGTTGGTCATCTTTCAATTATGAGGCAGGTCGCACAGTCCTCAGCAAGCCACCACTTCCAGGCCTGTCTTCAGTTGCTCCATATACGCACGAGGAAGCCGATAGTCGCATGTTGTTACATGTGGCCCATACAGCAGCAGGAAATGGCCATCAGCAAATTACAATTCAAACTGTTAATACTGATGTTGTGGTGCTAGCTTTGGCAGTGGCTCATGGTCTACAGCCAGAAGATGAGCTTTGGTTGGCCTTTGGAACTGGAAAGAGTTTTCGATACATAACAGCTCATGAAATTGTTGCCGGGCTAGGTGCTGAGAAGGATACGTGCACTTCCACTGTTTCATACATTGACGGGCTGTGGCACTATATAAAACTTTGTTGGCCACGGAAAAAAGAACTGCGTGTGCTGTATGGACTGTCTATCGAACCAGATGAGAACATCAAAAATCTCAACAACATAATAACAACATCTCTAATTGAAGCCTCCAATATGTTTCAAGAGCAAGCAAACCATCATTAAACTCTCAGAAGAAACTAAGAATCTTATGGAAAAACGCAGACATCTCAAGCCACCAAGAAGAAGAAGAAGAAAACAAACTGAAGCAACCGAACTAAACAAAACCATCGAAAAGAAACAAAGAGAAGATAAAGGAAGAGAACCTTCATGATCTCCAAATAATCATGGACGAACTGAATGAACTGAAAGCAAGAAAGTTGGTCTTCACATGAACTTTAGTAAAACAAATGCCATGTACAGCAAACATGTTGAGGACAAAGACACAACGATCAAAATCGAAAACGCAGAGCTGAAGAAAGTAGACTACTACATCTATATAGGACAAAATAATCTCCATGAAGTCGAAGAAGAAGAAATCAGGCGAAGAATCACTCTAGGTTGGCAAGTTTTCGGAAGAGCAAGCTCAACCTTCAAGAACAAGGAAATTCCATTAGTCCTAAAAAGAAGGGTATACAGCCAATGCATCCCGATAGTCAGCTATGGAGCTGAAAGATGGAACCTAACCAAAAGATTGACCCTCAAACTGAGAACCATGCAACGTGCACGGGAGAGAATCATGCTCAACATAACATGGGGAGATCGCAAGACAGCCCCGCAAATTAGAGAAAAGAAAACAGGAGTCAGATATATAATATAATCCATTAGAAAACTCAAATGACAATGGGCTGGTCATGTTGCAAGAATGTAAGACAACCGCTGGATATCACGACTCACAACGTGGATCCCCAGAGATCATATTCAAAACCTTGGCCGGCAAAAGAAATTCAGAAAGTATTGGCTCCGCGACGCCCATGATAGACAGGTCTGGCGAATCTTGGGGAAGGTCTATGTCGACCGACGGACGTTAAAGGGCTGATGATGAGGATAATACATTCAACTTGTATTAATGATTGGGTTTTTAAGGTTAGTGATTTTAGCCGATTATCACCTTTAATTGGGGTTATTATTTTAAAACAGTAATTGATGTGAGTGTGGTATCTATGAGATACATATACGACGCATAAATAATTACTGAAATCTCAGATATATGTCGTATTATCTGTCTGTATAGCCAATGACAAAATATTACTTTACTATGCAAGTAAATAATTTATGTGGTCTAATATTTATGTGCATTCTTTTTAATTTAGGGCCCCCTATAACATATGCTACAGACCACGCACTAGCTTAATCCGGCCCTGGTAAAATTGACAGGCATAAAACTGATCTTTGAAAAGTATAAACGTGTATTTTTGGTTTATTGACTGAACACGCGTGACATATAACGGTCACGTGCTCAACACATACTTTAATTCGTTTATTGTAATCTAATTGCTCAGTGTTCATGCTGTCTACATTTAAAAATTCAAGGTTTTTAAAAGAAATACCCATTTTTAATGTGCAAGGTTTTGTAAGACTTGACATGATATAAAAATCTGACAGGTGCTACATATTGCTTAAAAATGACATGGAACAGAACTTTGATTATCATTATTATTTGCAGTGATGTGAAAGTTTGCCACACTAACTTTTAAAACAAGATACATATTATTTGCAGTTGGGTGAAAGTTTGCCACACTAACTTTTAAAACAAGATACATATTATTAGCAGTTGGGTGAAAGTTTGCCACACTAACCTTTAAAACAAGATACACGGTATTAAGTTAATATTTTGTCTAGAATACACCAATACCTTGAATAGTGCGGTTTTGATTAGTGCGGCCTTTGATGTAGTACGGTTATGGTATTGTTGTACAACTGTATAAATTTATGTAACTAAGTATAAGCTGAAAAAAATCCCATTAAATTATAATAATACTTTGAACAGTGCGGTTTTAAACAGTACGGGCAATTTTTATTCATATAAATCACATCTTCCCTTTATAATGAGGCCATGTTAATAAGAAAATCGAAATTCAGATGGAATACACCCGCTGACTAACTACCGAGAAAGCCTTGAATCTTTATTACATTAACAGAAATGCTGAACGACTAATAAGATCAGCAGTTAATGACAACTAACGACGGACGCTAAAAGGCTGCTACTGCTGCTGCTGCTGCTGATGATGATGGTACTGAATTAATTGTTATTGGGGACAAACTCTATCCTGGATTAAATGGGCGTCAAATTACTCTGGTAAAATAATAACTTGCTGATCCATCGCAGTCACTATAAATCAGCAGTATGTTATATTTATATATCTCGAAAATTACCCAGCAGTTCTGTTTTCTACTACAATCATTGGTTATATTCTAACTTTTCAGACTGTATCTTTCCTACTCCTTAAACCTAACTGTTTTCTTTAGATGGAAAGATTCACTTTCCTGTGTTACTTGCTGGTTAATACAGAGAGCCTTCATAATAGCTTAAAGGTTGCATCCAAATATGCCGAGTTAGTCAATACAGACTATGATTAGTAAACTCAGATGTATTTTTTACTAGAAGAGGGTACAAGCGACTGAGAGGCCACACATATACGGTAGAAGCATATAGAAGTAGATTGAATATCAGACAATTACTTTTTAGTGGTAGGACTTTGGAATAGATTACCAGAATATGTAGTGCAATCAACAAATATATATGAGTTTAAGAATAATAATGATACACCACTTTTTATTAAATTTGACTAGTTTTACCTTCATAAAGATTGAAGAATTATGATGTTTATTACACCACCGCAAAAGGTTTAAGGCCATAGACATTGCTGAAATATGATTGTTATGATGTGTGCTTGTATATACCCATTGTATACATTCTTTCACACTAAAATAAAATGTTCTAATATGCAAAGTAATTATCTCACGCACAAAAGAAAGGGACATTTTTCCCCTAGAAGTTAATCTAGTATTTTAAAATCTCAAGAGATAATGCAACACGTACAAGTTTTCTTTCCGTTAACGGTTTATAGGTAATTACTTAGCTCAGCTTGGTACAAGGACACAACAGGGGGCACCCAGTGAGGATCGAACTTACTACACTAGCGAATTGGTTTTGCAATAACTATCGCGCTATGATAGGCAACATATTGTTGTAACCACGAAATTCAGCCTCTAGAAGTTTAATGTGAAATGTCAGTTTCAATTTTTGGAACCTATACGAATATAGGAATGCCCGACAATCAGGAGGATCATACTCGGTGTTGATGTGATATTGTTTTATACAACGACCTTGTCAAAGAAATATATCTAATATCAGGAAAAGCTCATATTGTGCTCTATATTGTCGATTAAGAGCAGCGTTTGTTCTCTTACCGATTAGGCTACGGAAGCCAACCGGTAGCAGTCATTCAAGTCTAGCCATATAGCTTTTATTCCTACACACACCCCAGCCTGATATGTTACCATCTTCTTTCTTTACATACACTAGTAGCAACGATTATGAAATTAAGGAATTTTTCATTGAAATTTTACCGCCAGCTGCTATAATTTAACGTCCTTCCAGGCAGAACCCTATTTCAATTTTCAAACATCTGAAGCCGCTTTTATGGAAATACGTTGATTCTATTCTTTGGATCAAACCAAAGAGCTCAGTGTTGAAAGTTGGTGCCACTCAATAATAGGGAGGAGAGTATTTTTCTCTTTTCACATGTGTATGTGCCTTCTTTGTTGTATCAAGGCATATGTTCACTAGAGCATACAAAGAAGAGTTCTATATTTACCATTAAAAGGAGAAAAGTGATTGGGAAAAGTATAATGTGTGGCAGTGTGTTAGGTTTTTGTAATGCACAAAACGTTTTCTTTTCACTTTTTCTCTTCCCGTCAATTTTTATTTATGTACTATGCGCACAATATCCACAATCGTTTAAAAAATGTATTTGTATTTGATATTACGAGTTTCTCGTACAATAAATATACGTAAAAATATGTCATATAGGAGAGGCCGGGGCTAGTTGGTACGGTGCTTGTGACTAGTTTTGGAATGAGATTTCGCTCATTCCAAAAGGACGCCTTTTCTCATGACACTGGTGACGTCAGCTACACGTCACGTCATGCTGAATAGTTTAAATCTCAAATCAAAACAAAACAATCCTTTCGGCTCTTCTGACTGCTTTTGGATACATAGGAAACTTTTTTTAATACCTAGTTTAACAAAACAATAAGAAATAACAAACTACTCACATTTAATAAGCACCGATATTTCTGTAGGTTTCGGCTTCGCTTTGGCATCTTCACTTCAAAGTAAATTAGCGGTTATACTTTTTATTCCCTTCTGGTACCCTTCTGGCACTTCCACCCTTCTGGCACTTCTACCCTTCTGGCACTTCCACCATTCTGGCACTTCTACCCTTCTGGCACTTCTACCCTTCTGGCACTTCTACCCTTCTGGCACTTCTACCCTTCGGGAACTTCTACCCTTCGGGAACTTCCACCCTTCTGGCACTTCCACCCTTCTGGCACTTCTACCCTTCGGGCACTTCTACCCTTCTGGCACTTCTACCCTTCTGGCACTTCCACCCTTCTGGCACTTCTACCCTTCTGGCACTTCCACCCTTCTGGCACTTCTACACCTTCTGCGTGTCCAGGTTTGTCAAATAAAGATGTTTTTCATTTATTTTTTATTCGATGAAGTATTATGCATCATTATTATTAATTTTTATCACTACTTTTTACCGTCAGCTTACTTTTTTAGTTGCTTTTTAAACATTTTTTAACCGGTCTGAAGTTACGATAAAAATGAAACTGTTAGTGTTTGTTTTTGTTTTCAACAAAACCCCATATGTTTCATTTTCTCAGTTCATGACAAACTTTACAATAATCGTCCGATCGCAAATTGTAAGAAACTCAAAAGATTATAACAATTTATATTCAATCGCTAATAATGTACACGTGACGATGCGAAAGGGAAGCAGAAACTAACAGAAATATCGGTGCTTGTTAAATGGTTTAAACTAAGTAGTTAAAACATTTTTCTTATGCATCCAAAACAAGTCAGAAGTGCCGAAATGATTGTTTTATTTTGATTTGATATTCAAGTTATTCAGCATCACGTGACGTAGTAGTTGATGTCACCGGTATCATGAGAAAGCTACCTTTTCGAATGAGCGAAATCTCGATACAAAACGACTCACAAGCACCATTGGTACATCTTTCACTTAGATAGCTGCAACCTCCTGTGAAATTAATTCATTAAAACGCAAATATGACCAAAGGTTACTATGGAAAAGAGACTTCCTTTGGATGGGTCGTTTAAATCTGAAACATTGGTCAAGTTTATTATATCATCATTTAAACATTCCGAAAAAGTGTACAAACCTACCCCATCAGTGGGGATAGTTGATGAAATCTGATTCGGCAAGTTAGTTTTCTTGCTAGTAGGTACAGATGTAATTAATATATTGTTATAATTGAGAAATATAAGATTTTAAACCAGGCATAAGAATGTATTTGAGTAAAAAGTAAGATTTTAAAATATAAGGACAAGTGCAATCATATGTGAGTGGACCTCAATGATGCATTATAATAAGGTGGAAGATGGTAAAGAAAAGAATGGCGACACCAATGACTTGTTTGTTTTGTTATTTTGCGGGATTTTTTTGATTTTTCCTCTGCCTCAATTGCATATAATTCCAGCGTACCAAGTAGCACGGCTTACAATGTATCAACCAGCCACAAACACATGGTTTTCTATACATTCTATTCCAAGAAAAGGTTTTGACAGAATCTACTTGAAATGTAGTATATATACTATTTATTGCCAGGTCTCATAAACATAGACTACGCTATCATCAACCACACAATACAGCATGAACTAGGCACTCGTTTGTCAAAGTGAAAAAGCCAAAACTTGTTGTGCTTGCAACACATATGACTCAGAATTGGTAGAAACATGGCCGAAATTTTTCTGCTCAAATAAGGCTAACAGTGGCGTCATCAAGTGGTGGAAATAAACATTAAAGCACGTGATTCAACCTGCCCCTGTGCCCAATTAGCGACTCCCCTACATGAGTACACTCATTCCTGGATTTACTCGCACTGGAATCCGGGTTACGCATTGATTTTTAAGGCTTATAATTGCTCTATAGCTTACTTTCATTGATATAAATAATTGTTCTAGCCTAAAGATTGCAAGTATTTCCATCTTTATGTTTTAAGCAAGATATTTGGCGTATATTCAAATGAATGAAGCACTGGATTCACACATATTCATCATTAAGACATTTCTTGACTCACTTGGATGCTATACTATTGGTTTCATTTTGAAAGTGGCAATAATAGCAATCAAAACGTTATGATGAGAATATTTTAAAAATGTGTATCTTATTTTAAAATCCCCTGTTATAATCGTTATTATTCACAGAGGTTTAACACATTTCTTCCATTTTTTGTCAAAGGTATACTATGAATGAATGGTGGTCTGTAAGAACCCAAAGACAGAAACGCACAATAAAAGCCATTATTTTATGCTGCTTAGTAGTATGGACAATCATTGTCGGTGTATCCATAACTTATGACCACGAAAAGGGTAAGTATCTTTATATTTTTCCTAATTATATTTTCCACTACAGATATTAGTTTGCATTTCTCTTAAATATCCAATGTTCTAATGTTTCCTTGAACACAATAATCTAAGATCCAAAGTATCATTTGATATATAACTTGCACTGAACTAAAATCTGGTTTTGAAACTAAAGATACATCTGATATATTTTGAGTTTTACCTATCCCCGAAGTTTAAACTAGAGATCATATTTATATAAATTCGATCAATGTAATACGAGCTACATTTCCAGATTTTACCGAGTTATAAACCAAACGTAAGTAATTAAAACTAATAAAAGAAGCAAAGAATAAGCTCCTAACAAAACTCAGAATTAGCACCCCAATCAAAAGTAGCTGAATCGCATGTGGTGCGTGAAAACCTCTCGGCAATTGGGGCATCAGCGGAAATCAGATTCGTTAACTCATAGCCATTCTACTACCAACAATTGTTATTATCAGTTCTGTAGGGAACCCAAGGTGAACGTACTTGATTTATCTTGTACTTGTGTTTTTATATTTCAGCCCCCACTAATCGTGCTTTTGATCCAGATTATATGCTTGGACCAGATGGGCCAATGATGAACACCCCTTATAATAAAAGGTGGAGACCTAACTTTTTTACAGGACCAAAGACAACACCATCTGCCCCACTGTCATGGGGAGATATTGACACTACTAAAACATGGTATAATCAAAAGCACAGATCAACCACCCTCTCGACATTGACCACAGCGACCACAACCACTACCACTACAACCACGACCACAACAACTAATGCAATGACAACAACAATACCAACAACCACAACTACCAACGCTATGACAACAACAATACCAACAACCACAACTATCAACGCTATGACAACAGCAATACCAACAACCACAACTACCAACGCTATGACAACAACAATACCAACAACCACCACAACCACCACAACTTCTACAACAACCCCAACAATGCCACGTCCAAGCTCTACATTAACAACACAATCACCAACCAAGGCTGTCACCACTGAAAAGACAATTAGTTCCGATCATAGAAACTTTAAGCATAACGAAACATCAGAGACCCATTCAGAAGTAGGTGGTATGTCGCCTCCAAATAGAACCAGTTTAGCAGTAAATACAACAGAGTCACATGGCAGTGTAACAGTTGCCCAAGATCATCGTGGATCAAATGGATTCAATCAAACAGCTGAAACTCTCCTCGTCCCCCCACAGGCAACCACAGAAATAAACTTAACGGCAAAGAACAAAACCCACCCGGATTCCACGTCCCCACATTTTGAAAAACCAATAGAGACAACGCAATCTGTCGAAGAAAACCTGGAGTTACATAAAAATCAGAACGCTAACAATACTGATTTGGTTAAGAATCAGCCTCACACTGACGACGAGGAAAATCCCTCCAATGTCAGCCCCGTGAGCAACCATGGGTCTGAAAACTTGACTCCGAGCATGTCATTTGCGGTTACGACCACACCTATTACGACTACACCGGATATTCCAACAGTGTTTCACTTGAACGCCAGCATGAACATTGAAAGCAACATTGACAGCGAGACCATTGGGGGCGCGTCGAGGCATCACCACCCGAAGGAACCACCGATTCCCGAGACGACTGTTCACGCACCAACCATAACAGAGCCAAGTGAAAGTACAGATTTTAGCTCTACATATTCGAATATTTGCCGCGAGGACGAATGCTTCATTGTTGGTAAGTGAAATTCAAAGTAGCTTTCTTATACACTATTTATTAAAGCATTTAATAACTGGGAAAAATTGTTACACCCATTGTCAACCATGACAGGGGCTAGCATGTATTGAGGCATTAATCATGAAAAGAAATGTCGCTAACGAAAGCCATACAAATGTAGTTTGTGTTGTACTTTTAAGATAAACAAGAAAAATGAATAGCTCTCCATGTTGTATATTTTCTGTGGTATTTTGGTTATTATACTGTTAACTGTGGACCAGACAATGTATTTTGTTTGATCCATAAATGTGTAAAGCTTTGACAGGTAGAATAAAAGCTTTTAATCACGCCGAAAATGGTTGCGTAATTCTCTCTGGCGCCAGTAACCAGAATTTCGAATGCTTATTCTCAAAGCAGATCGACCCTCTCCACTAACAGCAAGGTGAGAGAAGAATGGAAAGTCCGCAACGTTGAGCGACGTTGCTAAGGGGCCACTTGAGAAAGCGCATATCCGTGGAGCCGACACCCAACTACCACGATGTCGTACAACAAGTCTAATTGTCATGTTGGTACACAATTTAGCACTGTACACCTTTTATTCAATATATGTGACTAACTCTTGAACCACTGATGTGTTTTTAGCAGCCATCAAACCATATGCCTTAGATGTTATCTTGCATGAGTTCATGATTAAGCTCTATTGGTAACACGTTTAATATTTGCGAAACATCTTATTCTGGAGACTTAGGAAATATCCAGATCAGACATAACATTTGATTGAAAGCATCTTTGTCCGCAGGATCACTCACATTAATTTCTGTTGATGCATTGTAGCACGCAAGCTAAATCAATCGATAGACCAAAATATTGGACCCTGCGAAAACTTTTACCAACATGTTTGTGGCAACTGGGACCAGGGGGAGCCTTCATCAACAGACCACATTGGTATAAGCGTAACAGTTCTCAGCGCAGACACTAAAAAGGACATCAAAGGTAAGCATTCTATTTATTACATGCTTCGGCGCCTATAAAGTGGATCCATTGGTATATATTTATATCCTGTGGATATTAAGTTTTAGTTGAACTAACCGCCTGGAGAAGAGCACATTCAATCCTGAAACAAGACTTTCTCGTTGTTCAGCGTTTCACACAGCAAGTAATTAAGTAATTAGAAAATACAAATTTGTAATCAAACAAGGTAAATTCTTGATGGCAAACATTCTCCAACACTATCGCCAAAATGCCTATGTTTGATTCTCAGTTATGTATAAGAGACTATTTTCTTGTTTGAAAGAATGCGTGGCTTATAAGTTCTTGTTATTTTGTTTGCTTTGGAGAAGAGACAGTTCATTAATATTTGAATGGCTGGGGCTGACCCATTTGAAAGATTTTAAAAAATATGCGCCAATCAAAATCAAATCAAATCTTTTTAATAGTTCGGAACAATGATCTAAGTTTAACAGCATTCATTGGCATTAAATCATACGTATCTAACAACATAACACGTTTGAATTCCAGTACATGTATAAATTGTGAAAACACAAGCAGTAATTAATTCGTTTATCATTTTGACAATTTAAATGTTACCTTTAATGCATCGGAAAACATTTGTCAGTACCACTTCCTTATTAATGAAATCAAATTTTGTAAATATTACTCTGTGATTCGAAAGATACCAATAGAAATAACATTTTAATACACGAGCCACGACCTGTTTATGATCTAATTATAAAACAATACGTATCATTTACAACATGATATCCTACTTTCAGTTCAGTGGATTAGCAAGACATAAGTATTAATCCATAAGTTAACATAAACAATTTTTTATGACTATGTGAAAGAACGTTCATTATTTGTTGACACAGCCTGGCACCTAGTTATTAGCTAAATTCTGATCTGAAAAATTCACCGTGTAATGTTCAATCTAGGCGATTAATATTCACCACTGAATTAAGTACATTGATAAGGAAGGAAATTATTTTGAAAAATAAATATTTGTTGTGTGTCAATAAATGCTTTTTTCATCATTAGGCTACGGATTTATTGATGTGCTAAGGCATCATCATTAATTATATTTTATTTAGAAATCAACTCAGCTTTTATAACGTAAATCAAATGTTGGTTGGCATTGTTGTTCATCTTATAAAGGATTTTTTTTAGCAACTAGGTTCCAACCAAGAAATGAACACGTAGTAATTTCGTTTACAGCAATGACTTTTAGAATATTTAAAAATGCGATGTTTGATAGGTATATTTAAATTTCCTGTTTATAGAAAAACGAGAATCATTCAGATTATGTTGTATACTAAAGAAAATGCTAAAAAGATTCTAAGCTTCAAAATCATTTGCTTTACAGAGGAAATAAAATATATGGAATAACTTTCATCGATTCTCTTTTATTGATATTTTCCAGACTTGTTAATCCAGCCACCATTGCAGTACGATAGCAAAGCAGTGAAAAACGTCAAAACTTTGTACCAAGCTTGTGTGACAAGAGGTAAGAAAATCATTTTATGGAGATAAAAGATATATGATATTAATATACAATGACACTGTGTATTCCAAGTCAGTTGCAAATTGTATAAAACAAATAGTAATCCCTTTTCTATCTATCTATCTCTCTAAACACATGAGGGTGGATCAATAAGTCGGTAGCCTGACACAGTTTTGATCTGAATTTTGATCTAAAGTTTTCACTGTATAATCTTCGACCTATGGGATCTATGGAGAAGCGTTGTTTACGTAATTGACAAGCAAGGATATTATTTTGAAAAAATACATATTAGGTGCTCTTTTTCATCATTAGGCTACGGACTTAGGTAGATCAGACTATAGACTAATTGATCAAAACTGGTACATATGTATATGCAGCAGCAGCAACTGAATCCTTTCCACGCAGTGGCCTGGGGATGTAAGTAGTCTTTACTAGTTAAACTAGTTTATTGAGTTTACCTTACAGAAAGTTTATATCAGATTTTTTCCAATCTTTGTTCTGACTAATGACACAAAGATTTTGATGATAAAATTATCTTTTATACAAGTTTGGGATTTTTTTCTCAGATGTCGACTACCCAGTGAACATTTTTGGCATCTCTATGCTACTGTTTTTAAAAACTGAAATTTTATATTTAAATTATTAAAATTATTTTCAATTTTTATTTTATTTCAATTACAAATTTTAAAAGTGGTTCCGATAAAGTCGTTTCGATGCAATATCGTGTCGATAAAACCGTTTCAATGAAAAGTCGATTCGATAAAAAGTCGATTCGATAGAAAGTCGTTTCGATGCAATATCGTTTCGATAAAACCGTTTCAATAAAGTCGAAGCGATAAAAAGTCGTGTCGATAAAAAGTCGTTTCGATAAAAAATAGTTTCGATGAAATGTCATTTCGATAAAAAGTCTTTCGATGAAAAGTCGTTCCGATGAACCGTCGTTCGATGAAACTTTGTTCGATAAAACTATTTAATACCACATTGGCCTCACAATGTTATTAGATTAACGCATGATACTTGCGTCTGGCAGAAATCCACAGTTTTGGGCACAGTGAGTTCATAGGCTGATGAGCGAGGGGCTACATGGTCGAGACTTATTATCTTCAATTTACTTAGGAAAATAAAGACATTGACAAAAATCAATCGGTTTTCTTCAAAGCGAGCCATGAAGTTCTAAGAAATACTTTAACCAATGTCACTGTTTAATCTTATATAAATCCAATTATTTCATTTGACTCGAAACCCTCAAAGAAATCGTTAACATTATTGAATTTTCGTAAAATATAGTTATATTAGTTTCTTTTACTGGGCTCAATTTTGCGTGACAAAGGTGATAATGTAGGAATCGATATTTATAGTGTATTTTGATAGTGATCCATATCAAATCTTTTCTTAAATTAGATGAAAAAGAAGAAGAATTCTTTTTAAATGCATTATTTTTAATTTTCAGTGGCAAATAATCGAATGAGTTTGCTCCAACTGCAAAAGGCTATGAGTAAACTGACGAGTTTTGTTCGTAAAAGCAAGACCGACGTGGAAGGTCCCGACCTTGCCAAACTGGCTACCCATTTGATACATTTACACTCTAATTACCTGTTCCCCATCGGTGTTGTGAAAGACAGTAAGAATGTTTCCAGAAATGTCTTACACGTGAGTAACAGTATCAAATTTGGACTAAACACTATCAAGAGTTCATATTTTCACTAGCAAATCTTTTATAACATTTTATGGCGATTTTCAAACTTTTTTGTCGTTTTTATTATGAAAATTCGTTTACGTTTTTAAAATTTATTTCCACGATTATAAAATTACAAAAATTGATGTCGTTTCGATGGTTTTTGAAAAAGTAAAAGAAAGAAAATTAATATGAAATGCTTATTATTTAGTTTCAATTTTGCCGAAATAAAAATGGGTACATTAAAATGTCACAGTTTACCCTGATTTAAAAGTGAGAAAAATTGCCATTTGCCCGCTTTGAAAAATTGCCGGTTTCGAATCTGAAAACAAAAAAGACAAAAATCAAAAAGTAAAAGGCAACCATGCATAAACGATAAGAAAAACAAAAAATCAGTTCAACAGAGTAAATTCACATTTTCAAGAGTCCTGCCATATGAGGGAGACAGTTAAGGATTTCGCACTGATGCCACAGGTCGGTGTTCGAGCCCAGATAAAAGCCGCGATTTTGAATCCTGATTTCCCTATTTTGAAATTGGTGTAACACAATCTTCCAAACACCATTTCTCCCTATCGGCTAAGTTTAGTAAAGATGCATCTTCAAATAATCATATTGTAAAAAAAGCAAAGTTAAAGGGAGATAATCTTGCTGTTACACGTCTAGAATATACGAGTGCAAGTTGAAGGAATTTTGAACACAGACCGTGAATCGAATGTAGTACGAACTTTTCCTGCTATTCTTTGGGAGCAATACCCTAACATCTAGTTTCCACCGTCTCCTTCGAAGTATTACTTTGAAGGAGACGGTGGAAACTAAGTGCTAGGGTAAGTAATTTTTTCATAATCAAATTCCTCGAACTTTTGTGTAGCACATCGTATTTCCTTGTTCACTTAAGGCATCTTTTAATCCGTCTTTTATTAATTCTATTTTCTTATTTTTTCCAAATTCATTTTAGATCGGCATTAATAAGCCTCTACTTCTAACTAAGAAAAACTACGAATCCCGTTTGCCATACTTTAATGCACTTCGTGATTTGATCACAGAAATAGCAAATATTATGGGAGTGAAAACTATTATTCACAAAGTACTTGGATTTGAATTGCTTCTGTCGCAGGTAAGTACACATCTCTTTATTTCTTATAATATGTACATGTTGAATATATTTATAAATTATGTCAGCAGATCAATAATTTGACGATGGTTCCCTATATTTTGAGATTGTTCTCCTCATAGGCGTACTAGCCAGCGGACCGAGAGGGCAACTTCCCTCCGAAATTCGGGCAAAACGGTGGGGAACATTCCGTTAATTGATAACTTTGCTGTTAAGAAAAGCAGAAAACAATATTCCGTTTAAGTTGCATGTTATGTGATATGTACTAATTGTGTATCGTCCATTGATAAAAATGCTTTTTATTGGAAATGAATTTTTGTGTTTTTAATCCGAGTAAAATTCCGGGCAAATCAAGCCCTCTGCCGGCTTTAACCAAAGATGGTTCTCCTCCAAATTTGAAACTTTTAATTGCGTACAAATATGTAATAAAATAATATTATAAAATCAAGATAGGTAAGTATTTTGTCTGTTAGACCATAAATAGTATACTTTGCTGTTCACATACATTGCAAAAATATTAATTTCTCATTGCATTCGCAAAACAAAGTTCTGAATTTTTACAAACTAAATGAGAAACATTATAATTTTATTCTGGTAATTAAACATTAGAATTGTGTTTAGATAAATATATTTTTCATTATATAGCTAATGTTGACTATAATAGTAATATTGATACGTTTAATTGTAATGCAGTGAAGTAAAAGTGGAATGCATATTTTATTTCAAAATCGGTTGACAAAAGACAACCGATCTGAAATATGACCAAAAGTTATTTCTTTAAAGCCTTATACTATGTGTGCACAAATAATTTGAAGAATTAAATTTGACCCAAATATAAAGCATTGAAAAAGAATTATTACGCTACAATGTCTCATTTCATTCATGTACATATTTACATGTAAAAAGTTTATAAATAAACATAATAATGGACAATTCGGTGCCAGGAATTAATAAATGTTAAAGAGCGGTTACTAATTTGTTGAGTTGAAGTGGATATCTAATGGATGGTGAAGAGGGGAGATGTTAATTGAGTTGTAGAAGAATGTGAATCGTTTCTACATTTGAAATTAGCGGTGAAAAAGCGATGGCAAAAATGACCTGTCATGGTAGTAGCAACAGGAAAGGTCATGGGGTCAAAAGAGGAGGGACGGAAAATCGGCCATATGGTTTTGGCGGTCAATTCAAACAAATGAAAACACAAAGGCGAAGGATTTAAAGTATAAAAAGGTTATGTTTAATAAAAAAAAAAGTACGGAAAAAGGGGTACAATAAAAAGGAAATATATGCATATGTAAGAGAGAGTTAGCGAAAGGTTTTGGTGAGATGATGGTGAAAAGAAAGAAAAGGGTTTTTGCCTTTAGCCATTTTTCGAGTTCCGAAATGGATTTTGTGAGAATTTATTAGTTATGTAAATATGTAGGCTATAAATGCGCCTAATAATGTCTGCTCTCAACAAAAGAAATCGGATGTTAAGTGAAAAAGAGGGCTTTTGACGGAAAGTAGAGAAATGCCAGGCATGAAGGAAATAGTTTCTGGCCAGGAAGATTTTTAAGGGTTGCTCCGCTAAACCTGATTTTTAACAGAAACTAGTCATCATTGATTATTGTAAATTCTCGAAAGGGCCTATATTTTAGGCATTCATTCCTAGTTTGGGCGAAAAGGAATGGAGAGTGAATGACCAAAGATTTGAAGTAAGAAGGGACGGCATTTGAAGTAATGTCCGTAGTTAGAAAGTGGGGCCTAAGCGAGACTGAAACCGTAAGTGGAAAATGGAGAGATATTTTTACGTGCCAGAGAAATAGACACGGGCGAAAGAAGCACTGTAGTGAACAGCTACGAAAGGCCAGAAGAATCGACAAACAAGGGTTTTTATAGGCGTGCTGACGTCACGCAAAAAGGGAGCTAATATTAGTTGCGTACTTCATAGGGGTCAGAGCTGGCCCTTGTCGAGGTGACAAGACCAGTTTGCTATTTTAAACCCTATTTTGGTACTTAGTGAAAAGTAACCGCTACAGGTGCATTGCTAACTTTTTAGGTGTCGGAGCGTTTCGTCTCGTTCATTTATTTAATCTTTAAATTTAATCTTTTGTTACAGAGTTACCAGAGCGGCGCTCCGGTGAGCTCCGGCAGAACTGCACCCCTGGTTTCTGCATAATTATTTGGTCTCATTATGTTTATGTCCTAAAATACCACGATTCATTACTCTGTTACTTTCATTTACAATCTCAACGCAGAGTGATATAATTGTATTTAAGATATATTCTTTATCGAGTAATTTGCTTTAGAGATATAAGAATCCCTGAAGGAAATTCCCAAATAAAATTCCCCACAGTGTAGAATCACACTTTAAGTGTAATTACTACAGATGGTATTTATTATTTCAGATTACTCCTGAGAACCCTTTAGACTCTGAAAGTGAATACAACCCTACAACCATTGGTGAACTGGAATCTACGACAAATGTATGTACATATTTGCGTCAAAATAGAGTTTTTGTCAACAAACTGTGAAAATATTATTCGGGTTTTAAATGTTTGTTGATTTGCCGCTGAATGTTGGCTGGTATAATCAGCAAAGTTATAAAATCTATTCGAAATAAAATCCTTAAAGGAAAACCAATTTGAAACACATAAGAAGTCGAAGCTGATAAATTTTATATCGATCGAACACATGTCAGTAATTCAATGTTACCTCAATTCACAGGACTCAGTGCTATATTGAAAATTCATAACCTGTCACATGTCTCTATACTTAGCACACCCACTACGGTAAAAGTGTTGTTTGGACGTTGAATTTTGTCTTTAAAAATTCATTTTTTTCTTAAAGAAAGCTTTAAGTGAATTGTAACGAACTTTTCATAACTTTGCTACAGGGTGGCATCCAACAAGTCCATTCTAGCTTATTTATTAAGTAGAAGAGTGATGCAGATATTAATCCGAATAAATGTCTGATTTCACTTTTTGTGTCATTGTCGGAACCACTTTCCACAAAAAATCAGGAAAATCTTTCTTATGCGCTTCTGATATTATTATTTTCTGATTATTTATAGCCTATATAAAATAATTTTTCTTTCGTCAGGTTACATGGCGCCAAATATTCCAATCTGCACTAGATTTGACCGGAGAGAATATCACGATTGGATTGAACGAGACGGTCATCGTCCAATCACCAGAATATCTGAAAAAGTTACTGGCATTATTAAAGGATTCTGATGAGAGGTGAGCTCTTCTTATATAACAATTCTTTATTAACCTGTTTTCAAAAACTCAATTTTTCAAATGCAACATAGTATTATTGTTTCAATATTGTATTTCAGTAATTATATTTACACACATACATATTTGGGTAAATGACTACATAGATAACTGCTGCTCGTCGTCCGTTACGGCGCTGTCTATTCATCAAACCATATTTCATATTACTATTGACATCAACCCTTGGACCTATTAGTGAGAATTACGAAATTGTGAGAGTCTTCCTTTATCTTGCTACATGGTGGCTACCTCATTTTTGCCTTAGTAAAGTATAACATTCTGAGGTTACAGTCATAGCAAAAATGAGGTGGCTAAAATAGGATTAAGCAAAATGCGTGTAATGGTTAGTAAGCTTGCTCTCAGGTCATTACTACTGAGCAGTTAGTTCGATCCTCACCGGGTGGCCCATGTTTGTGGCCTCGTGCTTATACTAAGCTTAGCTCTGTAAATAATGAAATGAAATTGAGCAAACAATGAAAGACTTTGCGTGAAAATTCTACTTGAATCCTAATTTGCCTCATGCGTATTAGAATTCAAAGCTCGTACGAAACTGCTTTTCGCCGAATGTTATCATGTGTGTGTGTGTGTGTGTGTGTGTGGCGGGGGGCGGGGGTTATAAATAATGAAAATGTGTAATACTTCACAATTTGTTTTTCCTAGTACAAAACTAAAATAAAACGTTCCTTTTACTACCCCAAAAACCCCTGGCAAACATTATGGTATCACAACACTTAGAAGATGTTCATCCAGCCTTTTTCCTTCATAGCAAATAAACAAATCACAGATATGACACAAACCATTATTTTGTTTCATACCTGAATATTCTGGCTTCATGAAATATACCTCAAACAAACCAGATTATTATTTAAATTAACGGCATATTTTTTCCAGATTATAGAAACACTCAATATTGAGAAAGAAACTATGGACTCATCACCAGAAAGACTTACACTTAGTACTTCGTTGCTCCACCTCGAGATTTTATGACGGACTAAATTCTTCCCTAATCCACTTCCACCTTCCTCGAGTGGCGGTTGATAGATCAGCTTTGCAGGTAGAGCCTTGTCATGGACCATTTAAAAAAAGGTTCCACCATAAACTTTCAATAGGATTGAGATAGGAACAGTTTGCTGGCCATGTCATTCGGTTGATATGCATTTCCTGAAGAAAAGCTTCAACACTATTTGCTCTTTGGCAAGATGCATTATCATCCTGAAAAATGACTTCATCATCACCAAACCTATTTTCTATTGATCGAATGAGAAAAGTGTACAACATTTCAATGTACACCTGTTCATTAAAAATGGTCCATTTACTCAACATTGAATGATTCCATAATTCTTTCCTCTACTTGATCTGGAAAAGAATATGCCGTTAATTTAAATAATTTAATCTAATATGTTTTATGAAACCAGGATGTTCAGCTATTAAACAAGAATTGTTTTGTGTCATATCTGTGATTTGTTTATTTGCTATGAAGTAAACATGCTGGATGAACATCCT
Organism: Architeuthis dux; assembly: GCA_006491835.1. Taxonomy (NCBI): domain Eukaryota; kingdom Metazoa; phylum Mollusca; class Cephalopoda; order Oegopsida; family Architeuthidae; genus Architeuthis; species Architeuthis dux. The sequence goes on along the minus strand of VCCN01007157.1, from coordinate 2,114,143 downwards.
CTAATTGTGGGCATTCCATAATATTTGCCAGGGGTTATATATTATCCATTTTAATATGCTATTAATGTAGTAAGTTGATTTTTAATTATATATTTCTACATTATGCATCGATTTTGATAAATTTATGAAAAAAGCCTCTTTAATTTTTGGTGATTAAGAACTGATACTGTGTTTAAGATAGTAAATACATTTTGATTGACGATTTACAAACGTATCATAAACATCTTTAAATTACGCTTCACGCGTGAATTTTAAAATTGTGAATGTTTTTGATAATACACGCAACAATATCACATCACGTAGAATGGAATTCCATAAATAATAAAGTCTTCTCTTTGTTTTGTTCAGCGACCTGATTGACTACACGATAATACGATTTATATTACCAAAACTAGACGCGATGCCTGATGATTTCTACAAATTGTACCAGCGCTACAAAAGGGTGAGTGTTCTTATAATTGATTTAAAGACAATGATTAAACACATTTGAAGTGAGCTAATCACTAATTATTGTTACTCATGATTTTCAGCAATTGTAGGTATTTATTTATTGCATAAAATATCTTATTTTCTTTCTGTATAGAAAATGATTGTTTAGACACTGATTATTAACAGTAACCAACACACACCATAGATATCAGAACTATTTTATTCAATGGTCTGTGTAAACGCATATTATTAATAATAATAACATACACACGTACATATATATGTATATATATATTCACTTTATATGTGTGCATATATATATATATATATATATATATATATATATATATATATATATATATATATGCACACATGTACGTGTGTATGTTATTATTATTAATATGATATAACTATTATTATCGCAAATACTCTATTTGAGAGCTATGATTTGAGGAATTTTGTAATAGGAATACTAATATATGACATGAAATCCCATTTTTATGCATGTGTAACTATTTTGTATTGGCAAAGATTACTGTAAGTTGTAGCGACTAGACATCAGATAGATGAGTGCTAAATGGTTTGTAGCAGAATTTTGAAATTTACCCATCTGGGATTGTTAAGAGACTCGAAAAGATATTCAAGCTCTGATGAAAAGCATACATTCGATTCTTATCGACAAAGATTTCCAGAAAATGTTTCCAAAGTTTTTACAGTTTTTAAAATCATTCTTTCTTTTCAGGTACTCTCAGGAATTGAAGACGAAAACCGACAACTGAGTTGTGTTTTATTCGCTGGCAACATGATGCCCGGAGTGGTTGGCAAAATTTATTCAGACCGTTACTTTTCTGAAGCTGTAAAATACAGGGTAATATAGCGTTTTTACATTTTAGCGTGCATAATAATTAGACATAATTATACTAATGACACACAGATATGTGTGATCTATGTCAGAAGCCACAAATCCGATTATCCAAAAAGTCTTCGAAGATCTTGAAGGCTAAAGAATAATTTCAAATGGTTTCGTAATACTTGTGCTGAAACTATTTGAGGTCTTAAAATTGGTATCCGTGGTTATAGGTTTCAGTCCTTCAGGTGAACTACCACAAAGTGTGTCCAATCCTTTACCATTACTGCTATGATTTGTGCTCACCCACGAAAATGTGTTCATCTCATCCAGTTCTTTTCGTTGTTTTACTGTTGAAATTTTGAATAAATCCATTATAAAATATCACAAGTCATGTAAGTAGGCGCTAGTAAACAGAACCGCTTCCAAGACATTGCTTCTCTCTCCACCGTCAGCTTCCAATGTTCACGTGACATGTGTTACCACTAATCAGAAGACCACTCCTGCGATACAATGTATTTCTTTTTAATCCTAATGTATTCTATATACCCATTATTCCTTGTTTTAATGCTTGACTGATATCACGTTGCAGAATGATTCAATTTAAAAAAAAACCTTTTAAAGAATTATTAACCTCTTCATGTTGGTTAAAAAATATCACATGTGAAGCTTTTAACGCAAGATAACAATAGACATTTTAACAAGTGGTAAGACATTCGCTACAAGTAAGTAATTCTCTGTATTACACATGTATCTGCGAAATAGCGCTTTCCAATTATTCAAAGTCTGCTTTATTTACCTATTGATTATAAACACATGGAGATCAATAAAGTGAATGCGATTATTCGTTATAACTTATAGTTTTTAGCCAATTTGAGTTCGAGTCGATAGGCTTGACTGTGCATCTCCATGAAATCAGCATCAGTCGAGTGGTATAAAAATGCAACTATGAACGCAATGATGTTTCATGCTACAAAATCAAACGATACCAACAAATTGTCCAAAGCAAATTTAATTGTTTTGCTTTTCTTTTTAATTTGCAGAATATTCACGTGCCCAAAATGATTCATGCCACAGCCCTGGAGATGGTACGAAAGTTAGGGTGGATGGACCGGCCTACAAAATTAGAAGGCTTGAAGAAGGTAAATGCTGCTAAAAACTTTGCCAGAATCGGCATGATGATATATCCAGACATATTTCGTCATTATGTGACATAAGTAACCAATAGATGAGTCTGAAATTTACGTAATACCCAGTGTAATGTTCTTGTTGTGTTTATGTGCCTTCGTTGTTCTGTCTGTGGTAGCTGTGTAAGATTAGAATGCGTTTTGATTCGTAATCGTGTTTAAGCGAGTTAAGAAAGAATACAACAAAAACACATGTTGATAAGAGTTATGCTTGAGTTGAACTGAGCCTTCCCTGTTCCTACTTCCGGTCCGCGCTTTCTGGGACCGGAAACGGAATGGGGGCTGCTGGGTGCTTGCTTCGGCATGTATATTGATTTAACATAACATACATATGTATAAACATTATACCACTCACCTTCTTTTTAAAAAAAAATTAAAATTGAAGTAAATTTGTGAAGTAAAGTGTTCGTTTGCATGATGGTTTATGTTAAATTCTTTGTGTGTGTGTGTGTGTGTGTGTGTGTGTGCTATCGTTTTGCTTTGTATTTAAAAAAAAGAAATGGTTTGTTGCTCTTATGTTGAGTGTGTGTTGGAAACGATTGAAATTATGTGACATCACCCGGATTGAATTTTGACCACCACGTGTTCCGAAGTGAATTTGGGTCACTGATTCTTTCGCCATCTTGGTTTTTGGTACCATGTGGTGATATTTCGTTTATTTCTTTTCTCCTTTTTCTTTGTGTTAGCTGGTGGCGTGTTATGTTGATATTTGTGGCTGAATGAATCGTTGTGTGTGTGTGATGTGATATCTTTTTTCCTTCGTTAGCTGGCGTGTTCGCGTGTTCAGCTAGGTTTTGTTTAAGGGGACCGATACCTTTTGTTTTTGGGTCTGCTTTAGTTTGTGTATTTGCTGATGTTTTCGTGTCAGGTTGAAATCGTTTAAGGGGTCTGATAATTTGTTTTTCTGTCTGCGGATCTGCTTTTGGTTTTTGTGCATCGATTGTTGGCTGGATTGACTGTTCTGCTTTGTCTTGTTGTGTTTATGTGCCTTCGTTGTTCTGTCTGTGGTAGCTGTGTAAGATTAGAAGGCGTTTTGATTCGTAATCGTGTTTAAGCGTGTTAAGAAAGGATACAACAAAAACACATGTTGATAAGAGCTATGCTTGAGCTGAACTGAGCCTTCCCTGTTCCTACTCTCCGGTCCACGCTTTCTGGGACCGGAAACGGAATGGGGGCTGCTGGGTGCTTGCTTCGGCATGTTTATTGATTTAACATAACATACATATGTATAAACATTATACCCAGTATTTACTACTTACACATTTCTAGTATGTCAGTATTCTGTTTCGTAGTCAAAATATTTTTTTTAAATGAAAGTCTTTAAAATGTCTTTTAAATTTCCAGTTGTATTCAATGCTGCAAATGATTGGAAATGACCAAACTATGAGCGGGGATCCATTTATTAATCAGGTAAATATACTCTGCTGCTTGCATTCTACCATGTTCAATATTACTTTCTAAGATTACAAAATGAAATTATAATTATGATGATGATACGAATACATAATTGATCATAAGAAATCAGCATTGCTTCTGTATACTTCATGTAGCTGTTTTCCTAAGTTTGCATTCACATCTATAAAAAGATCACATAATATCGAACATTGGGATGAAGCTGATTCTTGACTGATACTGAAATGATCTTCGTGTTCGTGCTATGATTACATTGTTTGCAGAAACATTGCCTCTACAAATGAAATACTTGTTTAGGAGAATTAATTGAATTTTTATAGTAAAGTTCACAACGGATTCGCCTCTTTATACACACACACACACACACACACACACACACACACACACACATATATATATATATATATATGATAGATGTGGTTAGACAATAAGGAAAAGAATGAGAAAAGCTTGTTACATCTCAAACATGTTTATTATCGCGAGGATAAATCTTTATGCATTTCGTCGCTGCGAGACGTCTTCAGAAGAAAATTGAACATAGCAGAGTCCTGCGGTTATCCACGTGACGTGCAATGAATGAGCCTAGATGTGTTTTGTGTAGTCCTGCGGTCACTCATATGGTGTGTAGTGAATGAGACTGGATGTGTTTTGTGTATTATATGCCAAACATCTCTGGTCTGTTAAAGGGGGCGTGACTTTTCTTGGAGTGGTCAATGTATGGGTTTTGGAGTGGGTGGCGTTGGGGTGTTAGGAAGTGGCTGCTCTGATGGGGCAGTGTAACTGGGCTAGCTGGTGAGTTTATCTGTGGTGATAAGAGTTCTTTGTATAGTCAGCTTTTAAGGTGATTTATAGCTGGTGTGCGTTTGTGGGTGGGTGGGTGTGTATCACTAAGATTATGATTCTATTCCTTTTCATTTAGCTTGTTAAGAGAAGTTATTTTTTATTTTTGGGGGGTGTGCGTGGGACTCTCCAGGATAATTCAGCATCAGTCTGTTCCTGCGTACTTTTACAACGGAATTCGTCTTTGAAACTCTCACTACCGAAAAAGGGTGATCAACCGCAAAGATTCTATTGAAGAATTTTATCATTTTATCCACGCCAGTTTCATTTTTAACATTGCAATCACCTCCTTCTCTCAAAGATGTTCGTCAATGGTTCCTCAGAGATATTGGAGTTTTTACTGATAATTTCTAATAAACAACAAAACTGATACAATTTGTTGCAAATTCTCAGCTGTAAAATTTCATGTAGATTTTAAGACTGTTTAAATCTTGTTTCTGATTCAGTTTCAATTTATGGATGATCACATGAAAAATCTATTTATTCTGGATAAATACCGAACGCTGACGACCTACTCCAAACTGAGAATCCCCAATTCCCGTGGAAAGTAAGTGCCGTGTCAATTTTTAATTTCATAATCTTCTACCCATCTCTCATTCTCTTTCATTCTATCCAACTCAGAAATCTACGAACTCTTGAACTTAAATATTCGTTTTTACGCTGATGATCAAAAGTACCTTTAAATGTCGAGAGGCCAAGCGATTTTAAAGTTTTGCTTCTTTCATTCGATTTCGATTCCGTCTAGAACCGATCAAATAGACTTTTTAAATGAAGTAAATGTTTCTTTATCTGCTAAGTTTTTAATTATTTCCACTAAACAAGTTTCGTTTACGATTTCAGGTGGGCAATTGCCTCTCATCCGTTTGAAATGAGATCTTTCTATTCCCCACAACAGAATACAATTTGTAAGTTTATGTTTTATTTATATTTATGGATGATAAAACAATCCATTGGTACACATTTAATTTTAATTATTAAAATGTAGGAGATGTAGATTTACATAATTTATTTCCAATCACATAGTTTGTTATATGTGTAATATGTTTTTGGAAAACGGACATATTTACGCAGCAAAAACTCATTTATGCATCGAGAAAATAAAATAGATATAGTGCGTCATCTTGACAATCGATAGCGTTAGATGATTAATATAATTTCTCTTATCTATTGTGTAGAGACTAATCAAATAATTTTTAACGATGAGAAAGCATATTGGAGAGAGAGAGAGACGGCCGATATTGACGAATATAACATGAATAGTTTGCAAGATTATGAATGAGGAACATTGACGTTCGAATCTGACTTTATGCAGAACAAGAGAGTCGGTCTTTCTGAAAAGTACACAGTCGCTAAACCCCGTCAGTTGGCTATTGTCTGTTTGCCTGAAATGTAACGGCGTCTGAAAAATTAGCGAAACATTGAGACATTTTATTTATGTTTATTTATTTTCGCACAGGAATTTATTTTTTGAAATTTCTTAATCGGAGGAGTAAAACATGATTTATAAAATTGATATTTCAGATATTCCAGCAGCCATGTTCCAAGAACCACTGTTTCACGACGATTTGCCTTTGTAAGTACCAATATCTGTTCTTCGAATTTTGAAATGATAAACTTATGTAATTTATTTACATAATCAATGTACTGAATCATTTTTTTTATTGAGAAAGATCATTCCAATAATTCAAAATTATGAATGGGTATCAAGTATATTATTGCAACGACGACAACAACAACTAATACGACTTTAAAAAAATGAATTTTCGCACTAATAATATCTGGTGACTCTCGCTGGGGATCAAGTGACAGTAAACCTCTTCAGTAATCCAGAAATCCTAGCATTCTTATCGATAGTTTCAATTCTTCCTTCGATTTCTTATTCCGACGATGTTTTTTTTGCAAGAAGGGTCTTAGGAACATTTGCAAGTGCTCCAATAATAATGGCTAAAATCATCTCCTTCATATTCCTAGTTTTTGTAATTCTTTTTAAGGCTTCAGATATTTTACTTGCTTTTCACTGTCAGTTTCACTCTGTGGAACGGCTGACGTATTTTTTGTTTTTGTTTACGGTGTCTAGATCTGGTCTCACAGCAACGAATCCGTTTTTATTTTACTATCTCAAAGAATCTTACCTTTTCTATTCTCTAGCGAGACCAACTTCTGGTTTGTGCTTACGTCGTTTGTCAGCATACTATTATTGTAGATGATGAACATACTCAAAAGAGTTTTCGTAAAAATATATTTAGTAAAATTTGTTTGGAAATGAAATATATACGATTCCAATTAAGGTAGAGTCTGTAAAAAGCTTATTTTTAATTAATGGGTAAATTAAATTTTAATATAGCCTCTTTTATTTGAAGACATTTACAGATTGATGGAGTTAGTCTATTATTTCATTTTAGTCATGTTTAAAATACTATCAGTGTTTCCATCAGTTTTAATTAAAAAGTCTTCAAATAGCAAATAAGTTAATAGGTGTAAGCAGTTTTAAGCAGATTTTCCAGGCCTGGAAAGAGAATTAAGTGGTTCGTATGTCGTATGCGAATTTTACGAGAGGGGTTTGCCATTACCAATAGCAATATATTCTCTTATAAAAAGAACTTGAAATTAAATTTCTTTTTGTTGAAAATTTCATCTCAACTTCCAGTTTGGTTGTATAAAAGCCCTATTCATTTGTATTAATAGTAGTTGTTTCATTAAACTTCTTAAAGCATATGTATGATACTATATTCCTCTATCTGTTCATTGTGCTTTAGATTTAGATCTAGTAGCTTGTAACTCTATCCTTTGACATAGTTATCATTTAATATTCAAGTTTCATGCTTTCTTATATTAATATTTGTAAAAAGACTATAAAATAATAATAGTTGGTACTACACGTACTTATTTGAATAATTCAGTGGTAGAGTACGTAACTGATTGAATGTTTTGGAATCTGACGTTTTATACCGAGTGTTTGTTCTCTTTATAAAGATAATCGCTACTATTGATGCACTATCTCTCTATAATACTAATAACTAGTCACATATTTAAAAAAATTCTATTAATTTTGTGGTATTTGAAGTTGGTTTTTATTTATTTGTTTCCTTATCCCCACTTCTTTTTAGGACAATGCAGTTTGGCGCCCTTGGATCCACCGTTGGTCACGCTTACATCCACGCACTTGACATCATAGGTAATATGAATCTGCTATGCCTTAAAAAACAACATAAAGATAAGAGTGGTAACAGGATTCTGTTTCTTGCATACTCTGATGAAGCTATAATAGATGTAAAAAAATTCGTTTAGAGCAGACTTTTAACTTGTAACAAATTTTTATCCTTTCATGTTAAAAATTCTATTTAAGCAATTTTTAATAATTTGAAACAATATTTTGATAACAAATAGATCAATAAATACATTTAGACAGAGGATGAAAATAATACTTGTTGCTAATCGATATGTGTATGATATTACAGAAATGATTGTAAAACATGTGAAAAAAGAAAATGATATTTGTCTAGCTGAGATGTTCTTAACGTACACACACTGTAAAAGAACTTTGAGGCGAACAGCAAGCATCTCTCAACGGAAGTACCGAAATTGCCAGCATATAAGACAACACATTTAAATGGAAACAATTATATTACATCCGATGCGCTGGTATTATAACTAGGGTGCCGTCTACCGAAGATCAAAATTGACAGCTATGTAGTCTCCTAATTATATTTGTAAACCGTACATCTTATAGGCTGGTAAATTTGCTAAGTGTCGATGCTCTAAATACGTGACAATCCTTTTTTGTACCGGAACTAGTAGGGCATGATGGAAGCTTGATGGATCCACTGTGACAAATACCAAGTTTATTCACGTGGATTCTTTACGCTTTTAATTCATCAGATACGCTCGAATCTTGACTCAATCAACTACAAGTTTATCGTTTCTTTGGGACTACAATGGGCTACATAGGGGAAAAAACTCCGGTAGAAGATCCTTTCTTCAATTTAATGTAGTTGCCAGAATGAAGTGCGTTCCTCGTTAAGTATGGAAGACGATTTATCTTCAGTCTTTTCACCTTCGTTGCGTTATGTGCAGAAATCTAGACACTTGTGTACTAATAAGTTATACTCTATCACACCACCGATGCACGCCATAACTGCACCAGCAGCGGTGGCGATGTATTTGAGCAAGTAACAAGAAATGCGGTGGCTTTGTTTTTATTTATCTGTATATTCGCATCATTTTCAGTTCATCGAATATTGATTACTTACTAGTTTTGCGGGCTTGCTTTAATTCTTTGTGCCTAAAGATTCTCTGATATATAAGTTGGTGGATGTTGAAACCGGATGCCTTTGGTTATCAATAGCATAAATAATTATCTTGTTTTCCTTTTTGGTGAATTGAATCTACAACAACCGACAAATATCATATAAGCCCTGCATTTTATTTCTGTATGAGATTAAATGTATGTATAAAACTAGAGAAATAGATTTTAAAAGTCCATTTCGAAAAAAATACGACTGAAATAGCATTGAACTTAGTCCAGAGGAAGTACATCAAATGAACCAGACCGTGGTTTTAAAAATGTCAGATACTAAATGCACGACGCCTACATCAGGTCTTGATAGACACATACACAAATGTACGTGCATTTTGTTACTGTGAAACTTATTTCATTTGCTTTTTTAAACAAAAGAAGTTAGAGGGTAAAATGGTTTTATTCGTTTTTTAACGAGTAAAATATCTCGAAGTTGAGTCAATTCAAAATTCTTAATTGACTTAAATACTTCTTTGTTGGGACTGGGAGATTTCATGAATGTTTTGGAATATAGATATGTGTGTGTGTGTGTGTGTGTGTGTGTGTGTGTGTGTGTGCACTTACTGTTTCTACAATATGTAAAATGAAACTTATCTTGTGCTGAAGGGTCTACATTTGACGATAACGGCAACATGAGGAATTGGTGGTCTAACAAAACAAGGACAAATTTCCAATCCAGAATTGCTGCTTTGGACGCTTATACTCTTCAGGTAATTTGCGCTGTGTTTATGTTTGATTTTTTTTCATCTTTTGAACTATTTTATGTTTCATCATATGTATGCTTTAACTTTCATATCTATCTATCTATCTATTTTTACTGAAATATCTGATCTTCTTGGTGAAAAACCTTCGTACCCTAACTTCAAATAACGAAAATGTTTTTCTAAATCGTCTTGTAAGAAACTTTCATTGTATCTTTTGTAAATCCAGAGAGCATAAAGTTAATTTAAAGTAGTAAGATTCAGAGATAGCAAATCATAAGGCAAAATTCTTAATAGATGTATGCCTCATTTTGACACTGGAAATGTAAAGAATAGTTTTAAGTCATCTAGAATCTATTCGTGTATATATAGTTTTATTCTATTGTTTTGCAGGATTTTGGCGATAAAGATATTATCGAAAGCAGTGCTGATATTGGAGGAGTCAAGATCTCTTGGCGGGTAAATTTGATTTATTTGTTCTTCTCAGAAAGAATCTATTACGAAATCACTAAATTTCGGCTTCATCAAGTGAGAAACAAATTCAAAATTTTTAACTTGTTTGACTAACGCGCTAAATACTACACAAATTGAGGGGTGTATTTCGATCAATTTATCACAAACGAATACCTTTAACAAAACTAATACAAATTTCCCCTATGAAACCTTTCGTAAGCCGAAGTGGCGTAAAGCGAAGAAGCAATTACCATTAATGTATATGAGAAAAATGTTGAGCTTTCCCAAACCCAAACAATAACCTTGCATGAGATTTTCGGTACGATTGACAGAGCTGCAATGACAGCAGAATAATATGACTATATTCAGGGCAGTTTTGCAGGATGTTTTGAGTGCTCACAAAGAACGGTATCATAGAAAAAGGCCTGAGGCTAAACGGTCAAGCATACAGTCGCATTTCAAGCCTTCCAAATCAGTCACAGCAAACGGTGAAACTGAACCTTCGACATCGAGACAGGTAGATATAGAAGAGGGTTATTTTGGGGGCATGGGAAAACTCAAATATTTTCCCCATATAAACTGATGGTAATTGTTTCTTCGCTTTATGCCATTTTGGATAACGAGAAATGTACTATGCAGGCATTTCGTAAAACTGAAACGGCGTAAAGCGACCTTTAGAAAAACGGGGGATACCTGTATCTGTTTTGATTGCAGATTCATCGGAGAGGGAAAAAGTCATATTTATGCCCAACTTGGTTTGCCATATATTTGGTGTTGCAAGAGGTGATTATAATTTTATCATCAAGGATATATGTTTATGCAGCCAAAGCTAATATTTACATAAATAATTATAGTCTGCAAAATTCAATGCGCAATATTTTTAAAATTATAAGACATTTCAAACATCTGATTTGACAGACAGAGAAATGTCCACAAGAGATTCTCCGAGGGGTGTAAATCTTATCACGCATGAAGGATTTTCTGTATTCGAAATAATGGAAACAATTTCTTTAGATACTGAAAAAAAGGAAGTTTTTTAAAGATCTTCATTGCTTTTGTGTCATAATTCGCATACACACATTTTAAATCATAGTTTTACTAAAGTAAGATATTACAAAACGTTTGTTTTCGCCACTGTTTTTTAAGGATTGTTTTCATATAGTTGTTTTACTATCCTATAGGCCCTGAAGAAAATGCAAAGGGAATTCAACTTGATACCGATGGTCCTACCAGGTCTAAACTATACAAGTGACCAACTCTTCTACATTAATTATGCACGGGTAAGAATCTTACTAAATCTTTTAATGATGATTTTGTAGCTTAAGAGGTCAAGACAACAAAACCTCTACGTTGAATGTTCCTTGGAAGTGTTAAAAGCATAACATCTTGTGCGGAGTAAGCCTCCAGCCTCAGCAGTGTAGTTTTAAGGTGAAGTACGACTTGTCCAGGGTCGACCCCACCCTTTAAACCGAGGGTTTGTATGCTATGGGCCACCGGATTGGTGCGGATAGGAGCAGAGCCCATAGGTTTGACAGGAGTGTCCTTCTCCTGACAGATGCCCGAGCTAGCTATAGGGGTCTGTCTCCCCCTTGCGGGAATGTTCCAACAGTAAGGCTGAACTGGTTAGACAGAACGTGAACAACCCATAGTTGGTAGAAGCCTGAGTTGGCTATAGAGTTCTGTCGACCCTTTGACGGAGAATCAGGAGAGAACGGCTGCCTGTAACTTTGATCCCGGATTTTCATGATAGTGCGGCTGTCTGCAACTGTAGGCGCAGATCCTAATGACAGTACGACTGTCTGCGACTTTAAGTACAGACCCTGGTCGCTCCTACATTGAGCAGATGTGCACTGACTATGGGGTTAAGGAATAGAGCATACCCTAAAACATTTAATTTATTCAATAACATCATATATCTGACAGAAAACAATTTAAATGTTGCATAATATCCTGAATAACTTCAGAAATATGTTCCGGTTTTACTCATTTGCTATAAAGTTGGTGATGAGCACATAATTACACAATAGTGAATCTGATCCCCACCTTACACATTTGGCCTTGTGCCAGACTAAGCAAGGCTTAATGAATACAAAGCTTAGTGAATACCAACCTGCTACTGATAATGTTATTGGGCCTATTTTCCCATTATTTACCCCAAGAGATTTTCTTCTCGAATAAACATAGATGTATAAGACACGCACGACTACACAATTAGAAACTGATTATATTTATAATCTTGCCATTATTAAAATAGGGGCATGACTTACCTTCCCATTTCTAAATGAGACCTGTGTTGGAAAATCACGATGAAGCTGGATATTGTGCAATGGATAATATAAATATAGTCTTAACCCATAAGAACCCAGGCCCATTTATACTTGAAAGAACATTATGTTGGATTCTGGGTATGCAAACTGACACACAGTCACGTGACTGTGCCAGGATGTTAATTAGATGTCACTTAGTACACTTCATGAATTAAAATCAAGGATAAAATATAATATTATATAAGAAGAATAAACGAAATGGAAATCTTGGTTCAAAGTCTTACAACTTTTACTTCTTTGGTGAATGTCAGGTAACGAATCCCACCACAGTTTTATAGTTTTATAGTTGAGATGAAACTTGTTCATTATTATCCAAGAATTCATGATCTACCATCGTCCTATTCTTCACAATTAATAAATACATGTAGCTTTCAAACATAATGTTACTATTTAGTTAGGGAAATAACCATTTCCCTTGTTGACTACCAGGATTTTCTCTATTTCTTGTTACTGTACATGAATTATTTTCATTCTAGGCCTGGTGTGATTCGAAAATGATGACTCACGCAATGGACAGTGTTGGTCATTCACCAAAGTTACCCGCTAAAAATAGGTATGAATTATTTTATCTTCACGTTTTAAATATAATCTTTTTTTATATACAGATTTTCATGTAGTTATGGTATTGTTGGAGTTGCTTAATAATCAGGGACAAACTCCATCAGACGGTAAGAATATCTTAAAGTTCAGTAAGGTTTGATAGACCATATGCTAGGTTTTCTAGATTGTTTATTTTGTAAAATACTTTGATTAATATAAAAACACGCACTCAGTAAAAGTAGCAATAACAATTTCACGAGATTCACACTTCATCATCATCATCATCAGCCTTTTAGCGTCCGCCGTTGGACATGGACTTTCCCGAAGATTCGACAGATCTCCCTATTGCGGGAGTCGCGTCACCAAATCTCCTGAACCTGTTCAAATCGTCGCGCCATCTTATTTTCTGCCGTCCACAATTTTGCATTGTGATCTCTGGGGATCCATGTTGTGAGTCGTGATGTCCAACGGTTGTCTAACATTCTTGCAACATGGCCTGCCCATTGCCATTTGAGTTTTCTAATGAATTCTATGATATCTCTGTCTTTTTAAGTTAAGTTTTATATTTTGTTTTTCTTTATAGTTAAGCAGGAGATCGAGGAACTGCCGCTTTTTTTTCTAAGTTAACACTTTTCTGTTTATTTTCCAGGGTCATCATTACGTTACAGAATATGCCAAGTTTTTCCGAGACATTCCATTGCAAAGTTGGAGACTACATGAATCCGAAGGATAAAACGCACATCTGGTAAACTTTCCACTGCCAAAGTTAATCGGACATAACCCGACCAAAGATTAATTCTGAGAGAGTTGATGTCATTTTCATTCTCATGATAACCATTTATTTCTATGAATCATTACAAAAAGACGTGGGGAGTTGAGTATTATGTAGAGGATTAGAATTTCACTTCGATCGCAGCAAATTTGGAAAGAAAAAGAAGCAAAGATTAAGTGATAAAAGGGAAGTGTATTTGCGTTGAGAAATATGAGATACATGTGAAATCAAGAAAGAGGAAGAGAGAAAGAGAGTATGATGGAAAGAGTTAATTGTTAAAGTTATAATCTTCATCCAGTATCTATTGAGATTTAATCTTAGTGGTATATACTAAACTGTCAGGTATGAAAAATGTAGAATTTGTTTCTGACCAACATTTATAGAATCTAATAATAATCAACTGGTTCTTTTCTGTTGATAAAATCACTAACTGTATTAGTTTCGTATAAACACTTCCTCATTTTTGGGTTAATTGATAACACAATTTTCGTTTCGGCTATGATTTTAACCTTAATTCTGATTGATCATCTCTTATCTCTATTATGGTTCATAATGTTTTCGAGTTTGGTTCTTGTTCATTTTGATTTTTCAGTAACGTGAAAATATATTTTCCGAACACAGTTTGCTTTGGGATCGCAAGTAAATAAAAATGAAATTTTATTCCCGTTGAACTTATTCAACGGGAATAAAATTTCATTTTTATTTACTATCTTTTGAAATTACTGAGCAGTAACGATTTCTACAGTGAATCCCAAATCAACCAGGAAACATCCTTAAATATTGCCTGGAGACCGAGTTATAAACAATGTGAAAAAAATAATGCCCTCTTCTTCCGATATTCTTGATAAGATACTGATATCATTATTACGAATAAATATGATCAATCAACAAATAGCAGTATAAAATACAAAAGCTGAAATAGGGTAATCTAATTTATTGTGATGATAGAATGCATGTACATATATACAAACATAGCTTTAAATTATCAGAATATATCTGCCATACGATAAATACAAAAATAATGCGTTTGCGATCATTGCGAATTTTTCTTCCAAATAATGTAAACATCTTTGCTTTACTTGAAAGTCAAAGGAGCCTATGCTTTACATTTCTACGCTTTGCATCAGGCGTACATTTTGTTTTTGTATTTGCAATTGACGCCATCTGTTGGGAATACCACACACTAATTAGAGCCATATTACACACTTTCCACCATCATGTGACACATTCACGTTCATAAGGCAATAAATAGATGTTCTTAAATTCGCACACATACACACAAGTATACTTACACTCAAAAGTACACGCTATGCATTTATATATCAAACGCGAAACCGTTGCCCTTCCATTGTCAATCATGATTATATGACTTTAGAATCGTGCGGTTGCCTCCCGGAATTCATGCCAGCGAATGTTAACAGAAGGTTTGATGAAATGAAACGCGTTATCGCAACATTTTTGCCTCGCAGTCGTTTGAATGTGTGCCACGATTTGAGGGAGGGAATAAGTCCGCAATGACTCAAAACTTCTTTCCAAAGTTGTGGGTTTAAAAAAAGATAATACCGGTTATTTGGCCCCTCCCCCCGTATTCTTCTGCAGAAAATAGGAAGATGGAACATTAATAAAACGAAGAGCATATGTCAGTCGACTATGCTCGACAACAACAAATAATCTTTCATAGCCTAAATACAAGTGATCAATAAAATGCTCCAGTTTCAATTAAGCAACGGTATAATACATTAAAGTCCATTACAGAAAGCGCGGATTTCCGAAGAATGCTACTTATCAAAGTTGTGAAGTATTATGGATCAATTTATATTACAAGTTTGTAGTTACGTAATGTCCCAGTGATCGAAACGAATGATAATTCGAAGGTGTTAGTTCTGGTGAGTATAGAGGTAAAGCTTCTCAGTCTGATTATCTTTCCTGGGGTTATTTCGCTGAATGAGACTGTGTTGTCATGCTGGTGGATAACACCTTTTCTCTTCAACGTTGCGTATTTCCGGTGTACTGCACTATTGACACGCTCAAGCTGTTGACAATAAAGGTATGCGGTAATAGTTTCTCTAAGATCCAGCAACTCCTAGTGGGCAATACCTGTCATGTTTCAAAACCATCTAATGAAGTCCCGATTTCGGTGTTGAAATCGTTTTAACATAGGGTGATAACTACTGCTTTCTGCGCTTGTTGTTAACATTTCGCCTACCCTGTAACACTGAAGAAAAAAGAGGTTTTAATTCCTGGTCAGCAGACAGTTACAATTATTGATTCTCTGATGAGAGTTCATAATAAACCTGAATGTTCCCTTTAGATTTTTTTCCAATTTGCTTGAAATATTCGTGTATAGTTGAACATGATGCATTGTGCATTTTTGCTAAATATATTGGGCTTTGGCGAGGATATACTTCAACAGATGCCTTCAAATGCTCATTATTTAAAGTGGTTAGTCTTCTAGGGTGAAGCTTATCTGAAAGATTACGATTACCTTTTTAAATTAGCAAAACTAGCGCTGGCATTTACACTCAGTCATTGCAACTAGGTACATAGCATAAATGTTCTTCATTGTTTCTGTTGCATTACTGCCTTCGTAATATTCAGACAGCATGCAATGGCAAGCATGGCAATCACTAAAGTCTTTGTCTGCCATCGGGTTAAACGTTACCATAAACTTTAAACGACATCCAGTGTGACAGAAAAGAGGTTAATATACAATATACATCTAGGTCTCGTTGTTAACTATTTAACCTTAATTTTGCGGTAGTTGATGTCAAATTTGCATATTTTAAATGCGATATTACCTTCCAAATAATCATATATATATGACCAATGTATTGATGTGGATTATAATTTATCCGACAATATTAGAGTGAAATGAAAATTCAGAAGGCATTGTTGTATACAAATGAGATTTCTTAGTTCATTTTGAAGTTTCGCCAGTTCATCCTGGCTTCTTCAGATAAAGTTTCTAGCTTTTACACGAGCTCGAACTCTGAACATTATCGCTTGTGGAAAATACGCAACTAACCCAACACCCAACCAGTTATATAAAGGTGGTGGGGTTACTCGCCTCCCCCAAAACGGATTTCGAATGTGGAGCACGATCTGGACTGGACGCTTGGTGTCACGAGTCGACACTATTCTGAGCTAGTTGACACACGACGTGGATCTGGATTGACTGATTTGTTTCTTGTGGCCTTTTTTCTAGTGTTTGAAAGCGCGTTTGGCGATTTTCGCGATGGCTGATAAAAAAGAACAAATGGTGTGTGTGAAGTTTTGTTTTCTTTGGGGTATAACTGCGGCTGAAACTGTCGTAATGTCTCGAGAAGCTTTTAAGGAAAGAGCTTTAGGTATAACAAAAGTGTAAGAGTGGTATTCGCGTTTCAAACGTGGTAAAATGTCTCTTGAAGACCAACCACGATCTGGCCGACCTTCAAGCTGAGAAATCTTGAAACGGTCCGCCATGCAATCAATGAAGATCATCGTCGGACCATTGATGAGAGATCTGAGGTGACTGGTTTTGTCTTGGAGTTCATGCCAGCAAATGTTAACAGAAGATTTGTAAATAGACGCGTTTCCGCACAATTCTTGTCTCATTTGCTCAGAGAGGATAAAAAAAATCAATCGTTTGAAAATGTGTCACGATTTGAGGGAACAACTCCGAAATAACCCACAGTCTCTGTAGAAAGGTGTGAACGGGGATGGGTAAATAATTCCAGTTATTTTGGGGTATCCCTCGTGTGTGTGTGTTGGTGAGAGAGAGAGAGAGAGAGAGAGAGAGAGAGAGAGAGAGAGAGAGAGTGCGTGTGTGTGTATATATATAATGAGTATGTGTATATATATATATATATATATATAATGAGTGTGTGTGTGTGTAGGTTCCCTTAGTATCTTTTTAATTAATGTTATTATCGATAACAGTAGCTTTCAGCGCATGATAGTTTCTTGGGTTCTGATGAATAACAATTTTGTGGTCATTGATGACTGCCTTTTTAATAATTATTATTTGAACTATTGAGACGATTGGTACTGGAGAATGAATGGACAAATGTTGTTAAAGTCGTTTGATCATATGACTGCAGATTTTTTTAACAATTGATGTGTATTTTACCTTAATAAAATCATCTAACTTTACTTATCGATTCCATTTTAATTTCAAATTATGATAATCAATGGAAAATATGTAAAAATGTGATAAAAGTAAATAAAATATTTTATACAGATTTGGTGTTCTGCTTTATTATTACATTACATGATATTTATTGATAAATCAAATTTATTTTAAAATGTTGCTTGTTAACGAAACAGCATGTAATAATAATACATAAAAGTTTTGTTTTTCAGCTTTATCTGAAAGTATAATTATAAAAGAGATCTATTTATCTATCTATCTATGTGCGTTTTGGTTTTCGTTTTGTGTTTGGATTTGCTATTTAATTTTTATCGATTATTTATTGATAAATTAAAGTCAACAAACCTACTTACTTATCGGCGTGAAATGACCTATA
Source organism: Architeuthis dux (assembly GCA_006491835.1). NCBI lineage: Eukaryota > Metazoa > Mollusca > Cephalopoda > Oegopsida > Architeuthidae > Architeuthis > Architeuthis dux. Next base: position 2,095,832 of record VCCN01007157.1, on the reverse strand, counting down.
AGGGTTGATGCGCCGTTAAACAAAATCTTACTTACTTACTGGGTCACTTGGTGAAAATCTAAGTCGTTGAAGCTGTATTATGCTGGTCAAACGATATAAATAATCCTGCAATTGCTATACTTCCTAAAAGCCGATACATTGCATATAACAAGCTAATCATAATCATGACCTGCTGATTTTGCTTTATGATTATTATTTACATAACTACTGTAAATGTGTGTTGAATATCAACTATCCACAAGTATGGTGATGAAATGTGATTTTATGGCCAGCAGATCTAATTAAGTATGTGCTTGGGGTTGAATCAAAGAGAGCATTCCAAGATACAGATAACTATACACACCGTCAAATAAATACATTTTGAATTCAATTCAGGATCCAGTTTGTATCTGGAGAAATATAAAACGAGAAGATAAGATTTCCATATACAGGTTGAGCGTCTGAAACTCGGTAACGTCCGAAACCCGGCTATTTCTACTACTACTACTACTACTACTACTACTACAGCAGCAACAA
>VCCN01007157.1:2030666-2056200 GCA_006491835.1 Architeuthis dux | reverse complement strand
GATCCCGGGACGAATCCCGGGCAGTGTTGATCCGAACTTCAACACTGTGATTTCAACAAATAAATTATTGGTCACTTTTTAAATTTAAACCTTTCAACATTATTTCTTGAAACGAAAGCAAAGATCGGTATACAAGAAATCAAGAAATATAAATGTAAACAACTGAATAAGAGAAGATAATGTTGTTAATTTTATTTAATAATTTAAACATCAGAGAATAACGTTATTTGAATTTATAAGTGACCAATAATTTATTTTTCATATTTTTGTAAAATAAATATATAAAAATAAATATAAAAAATGATGCAATCCCGTCTCTAATATTTTATTTAATCCTTATAAATTTATGCGTATTTAGACCTGATTTCGGAAATGGCTAAATTAGCTAGCGTCGATTAGCGAAAGAGTGCCATAATATTAAGATGTACACACGACTACCAGAAAGTCCGTGCTCAACTATAACTACTATTGTTTACAAATTTTTAAAAAGTCGCTACCGGGTGGATTCGAACCACCAATCTCTCGATTACAAACACAATTTTCAACCGTGACACGGAAACACCTATATTAGAGACGTGATTTTATTTGTATATAACTCATATGAGCTGACTTTGGAAATCTTTCTCATTTCTAGCACTAAAACCATTGTTAAATTTCCACCCCACCAATTCGACTAGAATTAAATTAAAAACATTTAAATTAAAAAAAAATGACCTAAACAAAGTTGAGTAAACATTGTATTATTAAAATCTTTATTTGTGTCGTATTATCTGTACTTGTAATTCTTCATTTGTGTTTGTAATTTGGTACGCTAAACTTCCTTAGATTCTAGATGTTTTTAGATGTTTTTGTAAATGTGGCTTAATTCCGGTGTATCCGGAGAAATCCTTGTTTTTAGAGAAAAAAAAATTCGCAGCGTCTTTTTTATGGAAATATGGAAAGTTTGGTGTCATTCACTTTTGTTTAGGCGTGCATATCGTTATATTTAAATATGAAGTAAATATTCCCTAAAAAATTGTATCTAGCGTTTTTCAGAGCAATTTTCCTGATTCGGTGTAATTAAAAATGTTACTCACAATAAAAGCCTCTTCAATATGACATACATTCTATTAGAATTGGTTGAGTTCTACAAAAGATTACAAAATTAAAGCCGTCGTTTTGTGTAAAAAGCCAAGTTAATCACATTTACTATTCCTAATAAATTACACGTAAGTCGGGATTTGAATAGGCTGGTTTTATTACCACAATGAAGCCAGCCTGGACACAATGAAATAGGAAAGTAATTATAGCTCCCTTTTCTTGTGACGTCAGCGGCTCCCTATAAAAGGACATGCAACCCTGAAACTTCGCCCATTTCCCAACATCTTAATATGGCGCCCTGGTTTCTTAAACTCTCTCTTTGTCTACTCTTTCTTCATTCCTTTTTGCTTCGACTGGATTGAATGCCTCAAATACAGGCCCAGGAGATAACATGGCTCGAGATCTATACTATTATAGCAGAGCGCTCAACGAGAAACGATAAGAAGATATTCAATGTTTTTGATTTTTTATAGTTTATTTTAAAAAAACCCTTTTTTCTAATTTTTTGTTACAGTTTAATTTTTTTAGATTTCTATACGATCAGATTTAAATAAAAATATTTAAAATACTACATTTTTTTTTCGGCACTAAATTTTTTCTTTTCATATATTTATACACAGATTCTGCAAATGTTTTATTTATTCATTTTTTTTTATACACTGGTCATCTTAAAATTAGAATACTTGAATTAATAAAAAATATATTACCTATTAAAATCGCTTTTGATTCCTTATTGCCGATCCATACATTATTAACACCTTAAATTTTTGACGGGTATATCGTAGTAAGTATATCTTAACTGAGTATGAGTTGGTATCAAACCATCTATACTGGGATATTCAATGAGGATCGAAACCACTAATAACGAAATGCAGTTTTAGCTTTCTATACGACGTTTGTCCTGAAGCATTTTTTTGTGATATATGTGGATTGAGATTGTTTTTTAAAGAAAGAAATAATGAATTCATTTAGCGGGAAGAACGCATTGTTTGAAACCATAACCCTAGGAAGTATTTTCTTCAGGAACCCCCCCCCCCAGTGGAAGAGTCCACTGATAGGACCGGCGAATCAAGATAATCACACTGTTCATTAGTAAATATATACTAACTTAGCACGAGTTGGTATCAGACCATCTATACTGGGAGATCCGATGAGGATCGAACCCACTAATGTGACGTTATTGTCGATGATTGACCTTTTAATTTAACTAAGTTCGTCTAATTAGGTTGTTCATTTAGTGTCTCTAATAAGAAAACGAAAGTGGTAATTAAGTAAGTTAACACCAACACAGAAAATCTCCTCACGGTCAAAATAAGCATATATTTTCTCACAGGCTCTTTCGTTTCAGAGGTCAAATGACCAAACACAGCTGGGAAAGAACCCCGTCGGTGTCGGCTTTGGTCAGATAGGAATTTTACGAAGTAGCCCAGCGGCGATCTTATGAATAAGTTAACGGAAGTGGACGAGTTAAGAATGACACTTGATCAAAAGCAGATGTTTTGAGAAACCATGAAAGACTTATTATAGATAAAGATAATTAGCAACGATAACCACGCAGGATTAAATATGACTGAATTTTCATTGTCAGAGTCAGAGGGATTTTGCCGGTCAATGGACGCGTGCCGCTGCCATGCGTCCTGCTAATGGGAGCATGACTAAATAGTTTCTTAGCCTTTCACTCCCTCTCTCCCCGTATTCGCCTTGTCATGCACGAACACTCCTTTTTCCCCCGGTGGACGAAATGTAATCATGTTGTATTCTGAAAACAGTTTTCCGTTGACGAAAATAAACACACATACACTATACTATAAACGAGAGACGTTTGTTTTATACTTCAATTGCACGCTGTGCAGTTCGTGCATCTACTAATTGTATGTCTGCATGTTAATACTAACAATAACATGGTTACGCAGCACTAACAAAGGCCAGCAAGATTAGCTTGCTGATCATTGCTATATACGTGTGTCCTATCCATTTTTTCACATGATTTATCAACATAGAAGCTTTGTATTAGACCATCAGTAGTGGAAGATTCCACGTGGATCGAACACACTAAAAACTGCCAGCAAATTTAAAAAGAAAATGATTTATTAACATAGAAGTTTTGTATTAGATCATAAATAGTGGGAGATCCAATGAAGATGAAACCCATTAAGCTAGCTGATCATCCAAATTTTGGAAGATCATTTCTGACCAGACGAGCGCAGATGCGATGCAATTAGCATTGCTCTGTGTAGTCTGGATCAGAGGGATCAGGGTTCGGTCTGTGACCAAATCAAGTGCTCCTATGTGACCGTGTGTCACATTCTATTCTCGTGGGGCTCGGGTAAATAGGAGCTTGCTGATCATTGCTATACGACGTGTGCCCTGAAGCATCTTTTTTCATATGATCTACTCGTTATTAGCAGTAGAAAAAAAATTTGGATTGAGAAAGAAATACTGAATTTGTTTACCGGGAAGAGCGCATAGTTTGAAACGGTGGGTAGAAAGTATTTTCTTCAGGAAGATTTTAACCCCGCAGTGGAAGAGTCCAGTGTTACGCCCAGCGAATCAAGAAAATGACACTGTTCATTATTAGAGTAGATTATGTATCTTCCATTTAATTGATTCAAACTCTATTTGAAAAAAGTTTATAAAAAACAAGACAATTTTTTTAGATGCGCGAGCATCTCTAGCACCAATCGCCATCACTGACAGACATACAGAAATGTGTGTTACTGTGACGAAATGCACTCTGTGTTCGCGCGTTTGGCGTACAGGATCAAAAGCCCATATCGTATTACCGGGGCTAGGGATGTGTGTTAAACTGCGTACGTGACAAACTGGACAGATCGTATTACCGATAGCCGTTAAAAGGAGGTCTAGATTTGAAAATAGGGGTCGCACAAATAGGCCCCCTGTCCGTAAGGGGTGAGGGAGGAGAGAGCCGGTTAGAAGCAGTTAGCAGTTTGAGATTTGAATCCGGCAGTGGTAGGTCAGAGGCGAGGGAGACACCTTGATTTTCTTTGTAGTAATTCAGAAAACTGACCAACTCATTTATAAAACTAAATGAAACAGAATTCCATACTTCGAAGTGACCCGCGAACCGGCCCAGAGGAGACTCTTATATCGACGGAAATAAAACCACGGATTTCCAATTGAAGAACCTGAATTTTGTCGTCTTTTCTCTCCACCCAGGCGGGAGAGCCTTTTCTTCGAAATTATTTTCCCTCCACAGAAATTTCAGCACCCGTCAACAGACCTGGACCGAGATTCGTCATCATCATCGTCGTCATCATCGTCATCATCGTCATCCATACTCTCTCGGCGAGAAGAAGAAGTACAACCGGCATTATACTACATTACGTTCCTTGCTCAGTGTTGCCAATTTAGATGTTTTTCATCTAAATATAGATGTTTTTGGTCAGAAATGCTATTTAGACGATTTTTAATAAAATAAGTAATATTTTTATTTAATTTATAGTAATAAAATAAGTAATACTTTTATTTAATTTATATGTATGGTCTGACTTTCAGGCTTGCTATAAAGGCTCAGAAACGAGGATAAAACTTTTCATTTTGTGGAAGTGGAAGAAAGCAGAAATATTTGTCAGTCACAGTCAGTGTAACAGCGATTCTATGATTAAATCTTTTTCTCCACGTTCAGAATGTCTCTATTATTTTGTGTATTTGTATTTCAGTCATTGATCATTTTACCAAATCATCATAAATATTACTATTGAAAATCCCGAGATATTCCAAGTGATTATAGTTTTATACAAAGATAGAAAAGAGTAATACATTAATATTTCGATAGGATGAAACTACATTTATATCATAGGTAACCCATCAAAGTCGAGATGCGAATGGTTATAAAACTAGCAGTTCAATCCCAATCATAGGCATAGAACTTAAAACGCTGTAAATCGCAATATCTTGGTAGGAAGATACCAAATTGCAAAGATTTTACTCCGTTCAAAAGGATAACGATTGTCTGTTTTGATTCATTTGTCAATCAGGTTGACTCAACGCGTGGCCGTCACAGCTAAAAACCTCTCCACTATTTAACACCAATAAAACCATAATAATTACACACATTCATTTTCTGGCGAGGAAACATAACTGTATGAGATATGGTCCAAAATCTGATCCACATAATCACAGTTATTGGAATATTACTTGTTGCACTTGTTAAGATGCTCTTCATTTGTAAAATAAAACACTTGGGTTAAAAAACAAAAACAAAAATAACAAGTAACATGTGCTTACTTTGAATTCACAAACGTGACTTCTGTGATATTTAAACTTGTTTATGTGTTGCGAAAATAAATAGTCCTTTGTATTTATTTTAGGTAAAAAAAGGAGTATATATTTGTCAATAAAATGATTTGTCAACTTGTTATTCGTAAGTGTTTAGCCTCAAAATAGCTAAAGCCTCAAAATACTTTTGAAACTTTTGAATTGCTTACCTTAAGTCATAACACTTTACAAAAAGACAGATTTGAGATCAGAATGATTATTTGTTCAAAGCTGTAGGTGTAAAATTCAAAATACGTTACAAATACAATCTAAAACAGTTTTAATTCTACTTTTGAAACAAAAATGCAATTTATTTTTGATAACAGCTCCCAATTTTAAGTGAAACCTAGAAAAATATGCTCGCCTCGGATTTTTGATGCTCTACTTTTATTAAATAGAAATATTATCAGTTGACTAAAATGTTTGTTGGAGATCGTCACATAGCGTAGTAAGAAACACTTTTGAATAAGTATTACCATATGTTGTAATGTTCATAATTATTGGGGCATGCATCAATTTCTCTTTTGTAGCTTCACAATAGTTCTTAACTAAGAAGTTGTTTAAAGCTGATATTCTTTTTCTTCAAGTACTCCTCGGTAATCACTTAAATTCATTTAAAGTTAAAATAAAACTCTTAAGTTACGGTCAATAAATAATTTGATAAATTATTTGATCTTTTCTTTTTAAGTATTTAAAGACATAACATTTCTCTTTACTTCAAAGAGTAAAGAGAAATGTTATCTTAAATGTTGCCGTTTCCTCGACAAATCTCTAGGAAATTGATTCAGTTTTGAAAGAAATGTCAAGAAATACATTGAACGATTCATTTATGCATGAGTTCAAATGTTTCTTCAGAAGACTTTTAAAAATTGCATATGTTTTTAAGCCTCCAACAGCTGTTCTTTAAAGTTTTTGTGCAAATTACCAGTATTTTAAAGTTAAATAACAAAACAAACTGGTTTCTTTTGCGTCCCGGTCATTAAGTGAATTATAACCGAACATTTTGCTTTGAGAATATTTTTACAGTCAGATACTAATTTCTTTTTCAGATCCACTGCAAAACTCGAAAGTTCAATATTTATAGTTACATTGTAAAACCTCAAAAACATTTTTTCTAAAAACTAACAAATTCCGGGTGGTTGAAGCACCTAAAATTGAAAGAAAAAGAAAGAATTCGTAACTCCTGACACGTAAATCTTTACCGAAACAAATTTAATCTTTTATTGTTGTTAATTGCAACACTAACCCTAAAGACTACTAACCCTGACCCTAAATTATATCCTTGTAATTAGATTTAATAAAATACTGTTCAAGTCTTTTGCTTTCATTTGTTCCCTAATAAGTTAGCTGCAGCTTAAATAATTGTTAGGGTTTAATGACAGGATTTACCGAACGGAGTAAATAATATACTGAAGACTAGAGAGTCCTCTGATTAAATTGCACGTTTTTATAGATATATTCTTCTATTTTAGCAACCTTACATAGGCTTTCGTGAGTTTTGACCCCCAAATAAGACCCCCAAATAAGTTATTATTCATCTCCGTTCGGTAAAACTTCTTCTTTCCATTCGGTAATTCTTTGCCGATAGTACAGTGTAAACAGTACAGTGTAAACAGTACAGTGTAAACAGTAACATTTACTTTTTAAAATGTCCCATTTAACATTTTAATTAATAGAAAAAGAAAAAAAAATTAAAAAGGTTTCCGGCTTCTTTCTTCCTAGTCAAACCAAGAAAAAGCTTAAGAATATTTACAAAAAAATGTAATCGTGTTTTTAAAATAAGGTGTCGAAGATTATTCGAAAGAGCGTACACGAACTCCTCTCGGCAAATCGCAACATAATGTCGATAAAACTCACGAAAGTTACTAAAATAGAAGAATATATCTTTAAAAAGGTGTGATTTTAATCAGAAACCCATATTATTTATATTATCCGGCTTCGTCTGGCAAATCCCCTAGACTCGGCAAATCACAGTATAAGGCCGATAGAACTCACCAAAAAGGTTACTAATGGAATAGTATCACTAAAAGTCTATGTACATAAATAGAAGACTATATCTTTAAAAAGGTGTAATTTTAAACGTAAACTACAAATAAGACTCCCATCTGTATGAATGTATCGGCAAATCGCAACATAATTTCATGTCGATAAAACTCACGAAATGATTCTGGAAGAATTGATGATTAAGCACAGAATTTTAAAATGTTGAGCTAAAACTTGTTTTTATCAAGTTTCGGCACTCAGTGTGAATATTGTGCATTGAAAATCAGGAAAAATGGATTGTCAGTGTTCAGGATTTACTGTTGGCTTTACTGTAAGAATTTATATTTATACTCACACAACCTTATTTCTTTCTCATGTCTAGAAAAGAAAATGTGATACAAGGTCAAAAAGGTGTGTGGGGAAGGTATTGGTCATCTCTATTCTGATTTTAACTTAGCTAATCTCATCTGCTAACCCAATCATTATGTATTGTTCCTGTCACCAAAACAACACATTTATTCTTAAAATTCTATCATTCTACAATCACCAGAAAGACACACTTTCTCTATGAAAGTCCTAACTAACCCAATATGTACCGTTCAATGTGGAGGATGGGGTTACAAAATGGTTTATTTACAATTTAAAATACTCCGATGACTCGGAGAACTTTACGTTCTGTCGTCTAAGGGGAAAGGATGGGATATGTTAAACGCAAAAGGGGGACTAAAAAAATGGGGGCCGATAATCATTCATTCCCAAAGATAAGTTAAAACACAGGAAAAACAGCACTATGCTATCTTAACTTGGGCTGGGCTGTCAAGTCTTTTCCCGGTGTCTCAAAATCCTTTACTTAACCAGTAACTGACACTCAATATTAGCACCTCTCACCCGACACAGTTGCGCAACTCTCACAGACCCTTCGCTGAATTCCGTCGAGGAGAGCCTTTCTGTCTCGACCCTGATCTTCATTTTAAGCATCAGCTTAAAGTAAGCGATCAGTTGTACGGGAACGAAACGCTCGCCCCCGGGGAACCCTTTTGACGTGTCGTCCATACGACGACTCTCATAATGCCGAGTAATCACAGGAACCACTAGTGTTCCCTCTTACCCAGCGGCGGCACCACATTGCTACACACGGCGCCGGATTCAAGGGCAAAGTATTTTCCGTGCAAGACGCGTACCATGTAGTCTTCAATCAGCTTGCACAACGAGCGTGCAGTGCCGCAGTGAATGAAGGCGTGCTCAATGGTGAGTGATACCTCATTGTTATTGGGACATTTAATCCCGGGTGCCCAAGGCCATAAGGAGCGACTCTCCCCTCTCGTCAGACCGAATCCCTCGATCCAATCGTCTCGTACGGACACCCTAACCTTGTAAGAGAGGCTTTCATTCACCCGTGAGAAGACTCTCAGAGCGTGTCGACATTCGCTATAGAACGAGCACCCGCCTCGGGCTCTCCCCCTCATCAGAGCGCACACTCCTCAAAGCCGGAAAGTCTTTCTAGGCGTCTTCTTTCTAGAATTGTCCGTTTCCATCATTTGGTATACACATCCGATCTAGAAAATTTAAACGTAAAGTATGCCAGCATTTCAATGTGCGGCATTCCTAAACCGCCCTCGGCCGGATGGAGCTGACAGACCTGTGACCCCAGAGAAGTCTGAACACGGCAGCCTCTAGTTGAGCTAGTTCGGTACACGGAAATGGAAGTGCTGATAAGCGGTAAATGACGAAGGGGTAGATATGCGTAGTGCACACTTCCGCCTTCCCCTTCAAGGAAAGATTCCTTCGGGGCCACAGGTTAACTGCAGTATCGACCCGCTCCAGCACCCCTGACCAATTCTTCTCCAAATGGAGGTCGGAACCGAACCAGCCACCAAGTATCTGGCACGGCCCGTCCGTCCAGTTGAAGGGACCCGGCAGGGGACAAGCCCTCCACGTGCCCAGCCACAAGCCCTTAGACTTGCTGCAGTTAGTCTTGGCCTCTGTCACCGTCTTATACGTTCTGATTTCTATGCTGACTCCCTCAATCTCGGCATTGCTCGATATAAGCAGGGTTATGTCGTCAACATAGGCGGTGTACCTGGCCGAGGTGGTGGCACCAGGCAACGTTATTCCGCACGGGACCGGGATTCGCCTTTAGCTTGCGCAGGAAAAGTTCCAGCGCAAGAATGTAGAGCATCGTCGAAAGTGGACAACCTGAAAGGCGAATAGAGATCTGGACAACCTGAAAGGCGAATACAGATCTGGACAACCTGAAAGGCGAATAGATCTGGACAAACTGAAAGGCGAATATAGATCTGGACAACCTGAAAGGCGAATATAGATCTGGACAACCTGAAAGGCGAATATAGATCTGGACAAACTGAAAGGCGAACAGATCTGGACAACCTGAAAGGCGAATAGATCTGGACAACCTGAAAGGCGAATAGAGATCTGGACAAACTGAAAGGCGAATAGATCTGGACAAACTGAAAGGCTTCGACATAACCCCATTCACTCCCACCATAGCACTGGGAGACGCACATAAAAGGTGAATCCAGAAGCGAAAGTCCTGGCCGAGGCTAAACGCGGACAAGACAGCCTCCAGAAACTTTGTCGTCCGTCCGGTGATGTGATATTGGCGATATGTCGACTTGAAGCGTTTTCCGAATTTCTTCTGCATGCAATTCTTCGGCCATATTCGATGCCTCGGGAGACATTCTTTTTATTCTAACTACGAGAGTTTGGTCTCTCTTGTTAAGCAGGGAGGCAAGCTCTGCCTTAGCTAGGGCTGTTTCTCCTGCCCCACCACTTGTTCCCAAACACAGCTCTCGTCAGTTCCCGCATAATCATTAGTATTAACTGGTCCCGGAAAGTTTAATTTCTAGAAACCAGTCATCCTAGGATTAGCCCTACCTAAACTATCCGGACACTGACTAATATATGATCCGAATGAACTACGCTATGTAGACTTGGGCTGTCGACTCTCCTAATTATTACGATCAATGAAGCTCAAGCAGCCTCTATCGGCCCAAGTCCACTCTGGATTATTGGGGTGTTCATTTCGGATCGATACTGGGTTAAAGGTCGGTTCGTTCCCTCTGGTAATTGGGTGCAAAAACCCCGATCAAACGAAGCGCGTCACCGTTTATGGTAACGTCCAACACGCACTACCTACCCACCGGGTCGGCGTAAACAAGGGAATACGTCGCATTAAAGGTACGTCTTATCAGCCAAGAAACATCCCTTGAACGGCTATTAATGTATGCAGAGAAGAGGTGAAAATCCCCCAACAGCACACTCTCGTAGTCGCTCGGAATAAAGTGTTTCTTGTACACGACACATATCCACGCCAAGGTGCTGAAGTGTGCGAACGTGTTTAACCCTTTTACTCTCGGTCCTCAGCCATTGCTAAAAAGAGAGCCAGTCTACTGGTGTTGAGGACAGGAAACGAACATGCTGGGTGTCAGAACATCGATGGTACGTCCCATGGCTTCATGGCCCATCTCAGCTTTGGTGGCCCCGTCAACGATGTGTCTGGGGAAGGTTAATTTAGCAACTCTATAAAGGAAAGGGTGCATGTATACTGGGTCCCTCCCTGAACAAAATTGCTTTAACTGTTTTAACTGGGGATGATGCCAGACAGCCAGAGGAGAGGGCATATTGAAGGCATCATTTGCCTCCCTCAACATGGTCCACACCTGTCGAGATTTCTCTCGGACTCGGACAACCGTGAGCAACTTCTATGGTTCAACAAATTACAAATTGTGGAGAACCCTCAATTCTTTTCCGCTTGCTTGTCCTTCTTTCTTTTCTTGAAGGTTGTTCTTCCGAGCTCCCAACCCGAATGGCTTCGCTGTCTTTTGGAGGATTGTGAAGGAGATTCAGGCGGAGGCGGAGTTAGTAGGGGTGGAAGTTGAGTTTTGAGGGAGGCTATAGCCGGAGAGATCGGCATTTTGGTAGTGGTTGTTTTTTGGGGGGGTTGGAAGGTTGTAGTTTTTGTCGGTTTTTAAACAAAATATGGGGGGGGGGGCAGTAGAGGTGGTCGCCCATTCCGTCTTTTCCTACAACCTTCCACTCTTCGTCAGTCTTCTCCGTTGTTTTTGTCGACTCCTTTTGTGGTGAGGGAGAAGTTGCCTTAGGAGTGTTGCATAGTCATTGTTATTACTTAACATGCAGACATACACAATCTGCAGATGCAGGAGTTGCATCGTGCAAGAGAAGAAGAAGTCCAACATTGCTTTTATTTGTTGTTGCTTACAACCAGGGTCGCTCGTCCTAAGCCGAACAGAGACATTCAAAACACATAGCAGTTTCTCTCAAATTCAACACGTACATATTTCGTACATATTTTGGTCATGCCTAATTAGCTTCACACGCGCCGAGGCTAACGCGGCCGATACCCTTCTCAACTGACCACTGTTCTAGCGAGCTTGTTCCTTTCTGACTCTACTTCCGCTAATTATACTAATCTATTATGTGTCTTTGATCCGTGTTAACTATTTTTCAAAACATCTGTTTTTAATCAAAGTGTGATTCCTAACTCGTCCACCCTTATCGCCTTTGTTTCTGCTATCAATAACTCAGAATTTCCTAATGTGTTACTTGCGGCCACACAAAGTAAAAAAGGGCATCCCCGGCCATGGATGAGGGGGAGGGAAGAAGTGGACCTACCTTATTTTCCACCAGCAATCCGGGTAGTTACACTAGTCCGGGTTCCTTCTTAGCTTAAGTATTTTCCTATGTTCAGGAGTGCGTGGTGTGTGGGTGTCCGAAAACAGAATGTTGAACACACAAGCGTGGGCGTTCAAACCTGATGAAAGAAGACACAGGCCGCCAGCTTGAGAGGGAACTCAGGACTCAGGACTGCCCGAGAGCAGAAATCAGGACTCAGAACAGAGAGCAGAGACAGGCAGCAGCCAGGCCAGTAGGCACGGTACCGTGTTCCCTGTTGGGAACGGTCTCTCGGCACCTTTATCTCTCTCCCACTCTTCACTCTCCACCACGAACATGTATCTTATTAAAAAAAATGAAAAAAGGAAAAGAAAAAGATTTGATTTATCACATATGGTTAGAACGTAAATTTGTACTTTGTGTGTGTGTGTGTGTGTGTGTGTGTGTGTGTGTGTGAAACATACGTATATTCGAGGCTATATATGCCATGGTGTGTGTGTGCATAGGAATGCCAGATTGTTATGAATTTGGACGTCAATGATAGTAAACAGTGAAGGGAATGTTGCGATGACATTGACCTGAGGTGTCACTTGTCTAGAGCAACGCAGTATTGGAGTAGAATTTTCCTTTTTACGAATGAGATTAAATTACTATATTATTAGTCTGGTTTTGCAATGCAGTTTGCCCTTAGCGCTCAAATTTGCATATTCAAGGGTCCAAATAAGTTTTATTCTGGTATTAGGTTAAACAACTAGGAGAGCGTTTCTCTCTTTGGTTATTCAAGTACCGGTCCATGAAGGCAAACATTGAAATTCGCTGAGGGCTAGGATGTCCCTTTTTAGCGTGAAGAAATGGGAAATTGATTTAAGCTGGTCTTAATTAGATGTAATTGTTTTGGGGTATTTTGGCTAAGGAGCCTGAAAAGAAATGATGACGAAATTCGTTTGAGCGCCAGAATGTCTTGTGAAATTAGGCAGAACCCTTAACATGAAAAAAAGGAGCCGGTTCTGGATATGGGGTGTTAATTGAACGCTAGGTGGACATTTTGGTGTTTGCATTTCAGAGACGTGGGCAGTGAAATGTACTAGTCTAAAAATATATAGATATAGATATATCGGAGTTATATGTGAATATTGAAAGATGATATAAGGATTAAGTTAAAATAAAATTGTAGAAACCGATGTTAAGAGAAATAAAATAAAACCTGAGAAACTTAAACTATTAAGGTATTACAGTAATGCAATTAGTGAGTGATATGATATGTTTGTTTGCGGCAGGTGCAAGATTGTTTTTCTCTGCTAATATTTTTAGTGGAATTTTAAAAATAATCTCCGGCGTTCAGTCAAATACTAGGAGCGCAATAACGCTTATGAATTAAAGTCATGCGCCGGCACGAAATAGAGTTTAGGCAAATGAAGTTCGAGAGAGCCCAAAAATGTGGGGAACGAATTCAGGCGCTTGTAGATTCTCGAATGAACTACCTGTCTGTGGACATAACATGTAATTTGGTGTTGAGGCTAGGAGAGCCAAAAGAGAATAATATTGGCTTTTAGAGCAAAAGGAAAGCCCTGTGAGAATATGGATCATGGAAGAAAATCTAGGAGTTTTTTTTTAGTATGGGCATAGAGAGGGGTCTTGTGCTTTGTAGTAGCAAATTTACACATATATTTAAGTTGTGGAAGAAAGAATGGTTTAATAATAAGTTTAGGATGAAAGAAAGTCATAAAAGAAAGTAAAAAAAGGATACACCTGTTGAAGAAAACCCGTTGAAAAGGACTAATGTACGATTTTTGTTTAACCAATTCTTTTTCCGAACCCGATTTTATTTTTGTGTCAAATTGATCATGGGTGAGGATTGTTGTCTTTTTGAGTGTTTTTGTTTTTTTCTCTTGTGGAGAGTTGGAGAGAGTGAGAGAGAGAGAGAGAGAGAGAGAGAGATAGAGAGAGATCCACGGGTGTATATTTTGAAAAATATGGAGAGAAGGAATGTTATGATATACTGCCACAGGAGGTCATTTCCAGGCCAACACCTGGGCGGAAGTGAAAGTGGCCCGGGGACCTTAGGAAATATGCATATGCGTCTCCAAAAACAGGATGTTGAACACACACGTGTGGGCGTTCAAACCTGATAAATGAAGATACAGGCCGCCAGCTCAGAGACGGAGAAACTCAGGACTCAGGGCTATGCCGGAAGGCACGAGACCGGTGTCCATGTTGGGGACAGACTGTCGGTTCTCATCATCTCTCTCCCACTCTTCATTCTCCGGCCGACAAAATGTATCTTATGAAATAAAAATATGAGAACATCTTTTTACAAACAACTTTCTTTCTGTCCAAGTTTAGGATTTCCCTCCCGCAACTGAGCAACCCACGACGAGACGACCCCCCATGTCGGCAGAAGAACAGTGTAAAAGGCAGTGTACAACATAGACCTCCCTCTGATCAATGTTGATCCTTTTCTATCTCTTAGAGTTATTGCTAATTTCCATGGCTCTCCGGGCTATTCTAAGTGGTTTTTTCAGCTCGTTTTGCTAATTTCTATGTTTCGCATCCGTATGTCATGGCTGGTATTATGCAACCGTCGTATACTTTACGCTTTAAGCACATTGGCAAGGTGCTCTTCAAAATGTCTCTTTCCAACCTATCGTTATGCGTCATTTTATTTCGCTGTCATGGTCTTTCTCTAACTTTATTACATATCCTAGGTAGATGTATTCACCAACCTCTTCTAGAGCCTCTCCTTATGTCTTCATGACCTTTTTGTGGACATTATCGTTGAACATTACTTTTGTCTTTGTTCTGTTCATCTTTAAGCCTACATCTTTCGTTTCCCTATTTAGATCCGTTAACATGTTTTGTAATTCTTCGGATGCTTCCGACGTCATGGAAATGTCATTGGCGAATCTTAAGTGGCTTAAGTATTCTCCATCTATGTTTATTCCCATTCCCTCCAATCAGTTTTCCGAAAGATGCTTTCAAGGCTCGCTGTAAATAGTTTAGGTGATATTGTATCCCCTTGTCTTACTCCTTTTGCTATCTTTATCTTGTCTGTATCTTTATGTAATAAAGCCCCAGGCGTGGATGGCGTAACGACAGACCTAGAAGATGTAGGAGAAATCTTGCACAAAGGACTAGCACAGCTATTCACACAACGCATAAGAAAAAGAAAAGTTCCTAAAAACTTCTGTCTAGGAATAGTAATCCTACTCAACAAGAAAGGAGATAAGCATGACCTTGGCAACTACCGCCCTATTACATTATTACCTAAAATATAAAAACTATTCACAAACATACTCCCAAAACGGATTAACAGGCACTCTAGACGAAAATGCAGGCTTCAGAAGCGGCTACTCAACAATATATCACCTACATGCAATGCATCAACTAATCGAAACGTCCTTAGAATTGTTATGAGCGAAAGTTCCAATTAAATCTATATGTTTGTTTCCTTCAGAGTGATAGAAAATAAATAAATAAAAACACATCGTTAATTATTATATGTAGAAGATTTTTGTACTTATGATTTAAACGTTTAATACTTCGTGTATACTAGATTGTGTAAAGAGTAATGAGGAAAATAAACCCTACTTATCGAACTCATTTTCAGACTGAATAATGCATGTGCAATCCTGGCTGCATATGAAAAAAGGCTATTATCTTTTGGCTATTCTATAAATAATAAAATCTCAATCCTGCGTCTTATTCTTTGCCAATTTGATATGCTCCAAATTAGTGATACAAAATAGTAAAAATAATGTTTTTAGATGCGCTACGCTTCTCTAGCAGTGATAGTCGTCATGGCAAGTTTACATATCAACATATCTAATGTAGCTTTTTAATAACATAATACAAGAATATTTGTTTGTTTTTTAAATCAATTCTCGAAATCAAACTGTGATGTACGTTTGCGTTCGTTTTATAAGAAGCTAAGACATTTCTTTAACATATCTCATATCGCGGTGTTTCTTTTTTAACATACCTCATTTTTTCTAACATTTAAAATGTGTTTAAATAGCGCATCTATGGTCTGACTTTCAGGCTTGTTTTTTTTCTTTAGTTTTGCAATGTCATCCGACTGTTTTTATGATGAAAGGTAAAATTATCATAAATCAAGGATCTCTATTTTGATATTCATAAGTAATAAAATTCTCTTGTCTGTAGACTGGTATCTTCCTTCAGACACGAAATTCACAATGTATTAACTGATGTATAGTAATCTACAAGATTGAGAAAAGAGCTTTCTTTCTTTATTATGTTTCGGAAATATTTTTGTTACCGACTAACTATTTCCAAAGGGGGAGAGAAGGAGGAAAGAGATCTAAATTCCAAAGAACTTTTGGAAGCGGTCAGGTCGAAAATAAGAAGCAAAAGCTTGTCTATTGATGTAGGCCTTTTGGTCTCTCGTCTATTAACCTTGGCGACAGTGGTATGGTAACGCTAACTCCTGTATCCGGGGTGGGGTGCGTAATGAACGCCTGTTCACCACGCTTGATGATCGAAATTACGCTTAACGGCGTCCGAGGTTTTCAACGATATTAACTTCGATAGCGAAGAAATCATCTCTGTCTCCGGCTGAGGTTTAAATACAGAACACTTATATTATCCTCTAGTCATGCATAGTGATGAGCTGCTGGACTTTCGGTTACTTCCGGTTACTTCCGGTTACTTCCGGGACTTCTACGATCTATACAAAAGTTCAAAACACCCAGCCCAGTGTTTTCCTGACACTCATCTGAAGATCTGGGGTTTTGCCTCCACCATCGCCACGACCGCTGGTACATAATGACATCTTTTCCTACACATTCTCATTAAACAAAAAGAAAAAGAAAAGAAAGAAAATGGAATAACTTCCTTTAGCAATTTCTGTAGGGCAAAGGAATGAGGGACTGACTTACAGACTGAGAATCTGTCACCAGGACCATCATCGAGCAGAATTAAAGTTCACTTTGGACCCTGCAGAGATGATTAGTGGACAGTTTAAAGTCCGCGGCTTCCGTCAAGAACTGTACCCAAGAAACATGTCGCCTCTATAACCCAAACACAATGATCGGTGAGCAGTTTTAAGGTCTTGCTTAGGACCAGGTAAAAGTGATCATTGAGTAACTGTGGGTTCTGCTTGGACCGTACACTGATGATCAATGAGAAATTTAATGGGTCCTGCTTAGGACCATATACAAATGACCAATGAGCTGTTTAATGGGTCCAGCTTATGACCATATACAAATGATTAATAAGCAGTTTAAGGTCAGCTTAAGATCATGTGACAGATGATTTATGAGCAGTTTACGGTCAGCTTAGGACCATGTAACAAATGATCTATAAGCAATTTTGGATCATACACAGATGATCAATGAGCAGTTTAATGGGTGTGCTTAGAACCATACACAATGATCAAAGAGCAATTTTTAGGTGTTGCGCAGGACGATGATAAATGTGTGACGCCCCTTTAAAGCCGTTTACAATGATCAGTGAGCAGTTTTAAGGTCTGCTTAGGGCCATGTAAATATGATCATTGAGCAGCTTTACTTCATAACAGACCCACACAGCCTTTCCGTGTTTAATGGGGTTCAGTTTATAGCCGTGCCCAGGATCCTATACAGTTTACTATGATCCTTACATTCAGAGCTATAGTCCTCATCATTGAATACATCAGTGATATAAACGGAATCTAAATGTACCAGCATTAATGTCTGCTGATAGAGGTCCTAGGGTAGCACTGGTAGAAGAGAAGGCCCAAGAACCACAGGCCCCTTGGTTCTTAACATCAGTGGCATAACCTTTTTTATCTCTTGTCCTGTAGCAATTCAAGCGTTTTACTAACTCTGTGTGCGTCAAACCCCTATATTCTTTCACGGCCCTTTTATGGTGTTGGTCAACAAGGAAACTATGACTTTCTCAGGTCATACGCCTAAACAACCCCTTTCCTTTTTATTGATTTTTATTAAAATCAGACTTATTCTAGGTCTGAACTAATTACCATGGCTGTACAAACAGTCAATAAAACAGTAAACACTAGCCTCAAATAAGTCCATGTCTTTGTGTTTGGAAATGTTTTGGACTTCTTTACTACTTTTCTTCTAGTTGTTTTCACAACTTGAGGTATTTCTTTTCAACAACTTCAGGTATTTCTTCAGAATCTTCATTTTCAAAACCCAAGATTTTACATTCTGTAAGTGCTTTCTTGGTTTCTTGAAGATCATCTTCCATTGAATCTTCATGGATTAAAGGATCACAGTTTTTACCAGCATTGACCAGTCGTTCACAAGGCATAGTGTCTCCAAGGTAGACTATTTTCCAGTTTGATAAGAGAGCGACTGACACACCAAAGGGTCAACTTCTGCTGGAACCAATTCAACGAAGTTCGGTTTCTGAATAATGTTGGGATAGAGATTACCATTTCTCTATTTGCTGTGGTAATTTCTATGAAGTGGAACAAGCTGATTAAAGTGCCAAATGTCCTCAATATTCCTAGCATAACAATGAAGCCATCGGTTAATCTGAATTGTCGAGAGCAGCATAATGGGGCTTGGTATTTCTCCATTGTTTTCTACTACCTCTGCTCGATCCCGCAATATTCCAAACATACCCATATGAAGGTCAGCATACATGTGGGTGGCAATGCTGGCTTCTAGACTGTAACATACTTGCAGCTTCCTCATCACCATAATGACAATATAACTGACCAGCAGTACCTTTTTCACTATTAAGAAAAATACAACTGTCCGGTTCAGTTTGCAGTAGCATTACACTGACATGTGTCCTCTTACTTAGAACGAATGATCTTGTTCCTATAGATAACGTATGTGGACATTTGATAACATCTTGATCCTGTTCTTCCAAGTGTTCATCTCCTTTCTTATGGAAATGCTGGAGCTGTTCTTCAACTCCTCATATTGCCCACGCTTCTCCGACATTTCCTGCATTGTCCAGATATAAGCACTGGTCTTTGTTGTATCCTTCCCGTGGTCTTAGGTGATACTTAAGGCTTGTGCAAGCCAACAGCAGTTGGTTATTTGCCTCATCTTCCATTTTCCATTTTCTGTGGAAATCCGACTATTACGTTCTTTTTGAATGTTTTCTTCATCTAAATCCCTTGAGTTCTTCTGGATTGGTAGCCGTTGGTGTCCACTTATCAGCTTTGAAAGCCAATGACAAGCTCCGAAACCTATCCCCAGTTTCATGTTCTGATAAATCTTTACAACTAACTGGTACGCTTGGTAGAACCATATTGTATGTAGGAGTTGATGGTTGTGTAAATGCAGCTCCTGATAAATCTACCACACTTTCGATGTTTCATTGCCCTCAAAAGGGTTTTCAACCAGTTCAGTGAGCTCTGGCATTTTCATATGTTCTATTTGTTCACGCTTCTGAGCAAGATTATTACCACGTAGCTGTGAATCACTGTCAGGATTCCACAGAGCATTATTAGAATTATTCTCATTTACAAGAACGACAAGGTTTTTAATTGTAACCCCTCTCCAGCAGCCTTGATAGAAGTTCTCGTAGCTTCTTTCTGCCTTTGTAAGCTGAGCGATCTTTCCTTGTTTGCTGTAAGTTTTAACAATTTAGGATCTGGCTTTCCTTCAATGATCCTATCCCATGTGGTTCTACTCATCCCATGAGTTCGTGAATTGATCTGTCGAGGAGATGATAGTCGAGGTGTACTAGCATTCTTCATCGATATCGTTGTACTTGTTGCTTTAGAAGGTTAAACCTCATTTTTGTCAAAAGACTGAACCCTTTTTGTTCTAGAATTGGGTCCTTGACTATTATTACGACCCACTGTGCTTAACAGATGCTATTGGTGGAGCATACGTTACCTCTACTTCAGTTTTAAGAACAGTTCGAGAAGTCTTTCTCCATGCCTCAGATTTCTTTTGAGATTTATATGAGAAATGAGACTTCTTAGAATCTTCAATTACTTTTGCGGTTTACTGATGTTTACCGACAACCTTTTTGTCTACACCACTGTAGGACTCAACGTGGCTCAACAAAGTTTATTGAACGTGAATCCTTCCGACCAGAAGGTGGGACCACCCGTCCATGAGTGTCAAGAGTAACACCTTCTGGAATATTTGGGTTTTATGGTCTGGTTTCAATGTCCTTATTCACAGCTATTGGACTCTGCTTCCCATCCTCCACTGCTGCCTGGCAAATTAGATTGCAGTTACGTGTGAGGGGGTCAGTTTCATTTTGGTGTAGTTGGTTGGAGGCAACAGTAGCCATATAATTGTGGCTTCTTATGTGTAGTTGTCCATCCCGACCTTCTGGTCGTAGATGGTTGTTGGAATGACTCCCAATAGCTGGTCTAGAGCTTGGGCTTCTCTGCTGAGTCCAAGAAATGTTGGCCTCGGGTTTTCTTTGGTAGGTCTGGCTGTCACCTTCAAACCCGAGTGAACTGTGATTGTAGTTCTTTTGTTTCTTCCAGACCAGCCCTTTCGGTTGCAAAAACTACTCGAATTAAAGAATACATCAATAACTCCACTGGTGCTGGAGATATCGGAAGAATTCAGACAACCATATGACAAGTGTCAGCCTAAATGTTCCGTGTGAATGGCACTGGCAACTTCTGGCTTCTTGAGAGCCACAGAACTTGGGGGGCTCTCTGCTGTAGTCTCCCCGATTTGACGCCGTTGCTGTTCTGGTTTCCACGGCCGGCCGCCGCCGTACTAAACCCGTGACTCATCAGTAAGTAACCCCGTGAGGAGGGAGGGGGTGGTTGTGCCTTTAAGATGTGAAAGGGGGCGGGACATGGTCCAACCGCGCATTAGGGTTTGGAACTGAGGTGAGGGAGTGAGGTGGCAATTTCTGGTTCTTCAGGAGTCAGCATTTGGGGCTTTCTTCATTAATTACAACAGGTGAGGGAGACTGATAACATCCATTTACCTGACACTGTAACAATGTAAAATCCTTGTGTCGATAATCAAAGGCCTCCTCTATGCTCTCATTTAACTCTTGTTGCTTGCCTTCAGCAACTTCCAACTCTATACCCCACCCCGAGTCTCCGTCTAAAAAAGGAGAACACATTTCGTGTTAGATTTTTATCTCTCGTAACACTTTTAAGTTTACGTCTAGTTTTATTCTCAACAGTCTGGTTTGGTTTTGCTGGCTATTCTCCATGTTGGACAAAATACGAAACAGACCTAACACGACTTTTAATTATAATAATTTTTAATTGTTCGCAATACGAAACTATTATAATTTTAACTTTGCAATGCAACAGCATGCGAACTTGTAAAGATACATTTAGCCTTAGCCTTTCGCAATGCGATTAGCGTCTGCAAAAGCGAATCTATTTTAACGAAATTATACTACTAAATCTTTCGCAAGGTTATCTACTATAACATTAAGTTTTACCGAATTGTTTTTGCCATGTGGATTCACTAGCACATTTCTACCTATTTCTTTGATAAAAGAAAACACGATGCCTTTTTGTAAAATAAGAATTTATTACAAGTTAAAATCTTCACCACTCGAAATGCATGTGCAGCGAATTTACTACAACGATAAATTTAATTTGTAATTAATATTAATTATAATAAATTCCTACAACGTGAATTCTATTATAATTTTAACCCCTAACGAATATATTTTATTGTGGGAATTGTTTCGCAATGTTTCGGAAATATTTTTGTTATCGAGTAACTATTTCCGAAGGGGGGAGGGGATCTAAACTCCAAAGAACACAGTTTAACTTTTGGAAGCGGTCAGGACGAAAAGAAGATGCAAAAGCTCTTATCTATTGATGTCGGCGTGTGTGACATTTGTTTGCGATAAAATTCCTTCGCTTCTCGCGACTTAGGCCTTTTAGTATCTAGTCTATTAACCTTGGTGACAGGGATATGGTAACGCTAACTCCTGTCTCCGGAGCGGGGGGGGGGTCATAATGAACGCCTGTTCACCATGTTTAATAATCGAAATTACGCTTAACGGCCTCCGATCTTTTCGACGTTTAGCAACGATATTAACGATAGCGAAGTCATCTGTTGTCCCGGGTGAGGTTTAAATACAGCACATTTGTATTACCCCCCAGTCATACGTAATGATGGGTTTCTGGTCTTCTGGTTACTTCCGGGACTTCTACATTCTATAAAATGGTTCAAAACACCCAGCCCAGTTTTTCCCTGACACTCGTCTGAAGGTCTGAGCTTTTGTCTCCCCCATCGCCCCGACTGCTGGTACATAATAAAATTATTTCTTTTCACCTATGCGAACATTTAACATTGCTAAAGAAACAGCTGATAGTTTGTTACTGTTCATTCGATATTCGATTCGTGCAATCTTTATTCTATGAACTTTGGGACAATCTTCTTTGGCTTAAAATACTTATCGTGTCTCATATATACTTATCATATGTATTGCTTTTTTTATTTAAAAATTCTTAAATTAAATTAAAATGTTAAACATGAATTCTAATTTAAAAAAAACCAACTTTTTAAATATTTTGCATTTGTATTTCGATTGGCGGCGAGTTTTTAACTAAATTTAGTTTGTTATTTTTTCAATATGTTTTAATTTATTCAGTTGTAAAATTGTTGTGCAGTTACAATTTGCACAATTTGTTGTAGCTCTTGTGAAGTTAAGCCTTAAAATCTTGTTCGACAATTTCAGATGCGTTGAAGTTTATAGAATGTCAATTATGCCAAATTAGGCAGGATGACATATTAACTGCTGATACTATTAATGAAATTGAAATTATTCTATCCAACTTACCCTCTTAGACCTCACAGAAAGAGTTGTCAGATACAGTTGTAGCGGTATCCGACTCCAAATTTAGTTGTCAAGAAAAAAACTTTAGTGGGGTTAAGTCTCTGGCTCAACCGTAGGTAATGTAATGTACAAAGCTTATGTTTGATGAGTCGGGGAAAGGTATTACTTGTTGCATTTATCTTTCCGCTGTAGTGGGATTCGGTAGATGACGGCGTTCTTCAGCAGGTTAATAGCTATGTATGGATTTATAATCATGTATGGAAACTGTGTTTTTGTGGAAATAAAGAACAAGATACAATGGGGGCAATAAGTATTCGTACGGTATGAAAGATTGAACGTTTCATCCAATAACTTTCATACGCGCCATACTAAGTTCAAATTACGCCACAACTAAGATACAACATAGCCAATGATACACACAGAATATGAAGTAAATACGTTTATTATTGAAGGATTTACGTAACAATATTTGAGAAAACATACGAACACAAAGTACGGTTGATATACATCATTATAAATTGGGTTAATAATTGAACGTAATGCTACAAGAAATTGAAGATCAGTAATCTATTGTAAATCCTTTTTGTTCAGTTACTCTTGCCAAACGTTTAGGATAGTTAACCAAATATTCTTGGCAAGTTTAGACGGAAATTGTACTACATTATTCTTTGCTGAACCTTTCTTATTACGATATGTCCTTGGATTCCTTTTCCTAAAATTCATTTTAATTCATACCACACATTTGTGATTTCAGATTATCCTTAAGAATATCCCAATAGTTTTCTTTTTTCATGGTTCCTTCGATCCACACAAGTTGACCAACACCTTTTGCACTAGAGCAACCCCATAGCATACTGGAACCTCCTTCGTGCTTCACTGTTGGGATGGTATTCTTTGGCAAATAACCTTCGTTCTTTTCCCGCCACACGTATTGCTTGCTTGAATGACTGAAAAGTTCCAGCTTCTTCTCACCAGACCACAAGACTTTATCCCAACATGCTTTATCTTTACTTAGATGCTCTTTAGCCACACGGTGCAATATATTCCTTGCCATACTCTAATTAACATTCACGACGTACTATTTCAAATTATTAGTAGCATCTTCCCGTGTCAACTGTGGATCTTTACTGACGTCGCTGACTATCTTGTGCATGAGTCTTGGTGAAACTCTACGAGGACGACCAACTGGCGGAAGATTTTCACGTCACCAGCCATCTTGAATTTTTATGGATTGTACCGTCGATTTAGTGACACTCAGCCCTTGTGCTTATTAACAATGAATTGCCTCAAACCGATACTGAACTCCTTTGTCATCGCCATAGTGGAACAAGTTCGAAAACGGGGTTCGACGATGCAATATTTCTTGTTGCCAAAACTACCGATCAAGTGAGTTATACAAGTACATCAAATGGTGTTATGGAGATGAAATATAAATTATATTAGAATATTCACCCAATTTATAATGATTTATAGCAACCGTACGAATACATTTGTTCGTGTGTTTTTCAAATATTGTTACATAACCTCTTCAATAATAAACGTATTTACTTGTTTTTATTTATTCTTCTGTATCATTGCCCATGTTGTATCTTAGGCGTAATTTGAACTTAGTAGGGCGCCTATGAAGAAAGTTATTGGATGTAGCGTTCAATTCTTCATACCGTACGAATACTTATTGTCCCACTGTAGCATGAATAGGGAACAAGGATGAATTGAATTATATAACATACAACTGAATGAATTACAATATATTGAAAGATTGAATGATTCAGGTACCGTTTAAACAAATCATATTTCTTGTACTTGTCTTGTATAAATGTTGATTTCGTCGTGAATATTGACGAAGCAATGCTCGATAATGGAGAACTTATTTTATAATCTTTTCTTTAAGTTCCTTCATGTTTGTGTTGTTGGAATTTCCCCTTTCATGTGTATTGTAGATTGATATAATTGAGTGATAAAAGACTGGCACAAGTGAATGAAGTAGTCAAATAGAAGATGTATGTTTGAGTGACAAGGATTCTTGTAGTCGGTGGAGTTTGCTGCTGGTGCTTTGATTGATGTGTCAGGTTCGCCGGGTGTTTGGCCTCTTGGCCGCTTGTCATTGACGTAGTGTCTGCAAATTGAGGTTTTATTCTTTCTTAGTAGGCTCCGGAAAGGGCTGTTTAAAATCGAATTTCGATTTTAATTTTGATTGGATTAAAAATGCTATTTTTCAATTTTGGTGCCCAAATATTGCCGACGAAAGGGGCCGTTTTAATCCACCCCAAACAACAAAGGCGATTTTGGGGTTAAGAAGGCTGAGGTGTTCAGATCGATGCATCACATAGTTATAAATGTATTTCTCTAGAATGTTTCATATAAGCTGATTTGTTAGCGGATTTCTTGTCAGGTACTGATCAATATTTGACAGAGGCTTCGTTCCGTAGTTTTTCTGTTTCAAGAAATCTTCACAGGCAGGATGCCAATTTTAATCGGAATCTCTTATAAATATGAATTGGAGCTCTTACATTCAAAATCCTTAAAAGTATTAACAAACACTCAAATAAATTAATTTGAATGTTTTATTTATGTTTAAAGAGCGTCACATTTCAAAAGTATTAAATTAACTAAGCAGTAAATGAATTGAATATTTTAAAACTCGGAAAGTATGAAATGAGTTGATAAACTTGTATCGATAAGCCATGACAACAGCTGCTTATTTTATGAGACACTCTATTGATAAACATAAAACACCATATTGAATAGCAGAAGGAAATTTCAGATATCAAGGGAAACAACTCTAAACTTTAGTCAAGAGCACTGAGTAATGTCCCTTGAATTAAATTTT
>VCCN01007157.1:1995347-2025913 GCA_006491835.1 Architeuthis dux | reverse complement strand
CGACATAAGAGAGTCGCAATATATTCGTGCCTAAAATCGGAAAATATTCCTGTTTTGTAACTAATCATATACGTGTGACTAGGTTCTAGGTTCTGTAGTATTACAGTTACTGCCCCTGTCTATCGATTGGGGTAACTTGTTATGGGGCAATGGATAGCGAAACAGTCTAGCAGACAATTATTATTGTATAGTGAGTTAAATCCTCAGTTGTAACCTTGTGCCAGACTAGGTTAAGCATAGTAAATACCTTTGTGGGCTTACGGTCAAGTCACACTGACCGCACCGATTGTTTTTTTAAAAACGTTTCTTCTTTTTATGCCACAAATGTGATCAGAGTTAAAGTTTAATTGGAAAAAATAAACAAAAACAAAACAAAACAAAACATATTCACATACCTTTATGACACTACTAAGGGTATGTGGACTATTTAAAAGAGCTGTAAATAAAAAGAAAGAAGCTGCTTCAAATTATTCTGACCTACTTCTCAGTGATAACAGAGCTGATATTGTGTGCTGCGAAATACGGACGTGCGCGTGTTTGAATTTTCAAACAAATGAAAACCATGAATTCGAAATACGGACGTGCGCGTGTTTGAATTTTCAAACAAATGAAAACCGTGAATTCGAAATACGGACGTGTACATTCAAACATGGCCATCTATTTTAGTGGGAATTAGTTGCGGGGTCGGTCGGCCAATCACAGACTCTCTGGCGGAGCGTTTTGGTTCGCCTGACCAATCAGCGTATAGCCTTAAAGTAGCTCTCGATTCTCATTGGTCGAATCTTCAAACAGATAAGCCCTCGGGCTGAGCGGCAGCGGCAGGGAGATTCGAATTGTAACGGCAGTTAGCGACATGATCTAGGAAGTGACACATATCTCCCTGTGCCGGCTGGTGAGGACATAGGCTACTAGGAGACACGAAGTCAAGCCCAGCAGTCCGTTTGTCCGGCTTCTGTTGTATGTTGTTTTCGTCTTTGTTTTAGGGAACCTACGCTTGTGACTCCAACGAAGCCGTTCGATTCGCAACGGCTTTTCGTGCAGATGGTTATACAAGAAAAGGCCACAATTCATCTCATTAAAGAAACAGTAGGGCCTACCATGCACCACCCCGGAGACAATCTTCCATGGTGACCAAATTGTTTGGCATGGTCAACTCAATGTGTTATGAACCATGTGTAACTTAACTGTTTCCATGACAACCGCAAACTTCTGACAATAGAGACATGTAGGCGACAATTCCACCGTATCTTAGTCAATTGTGGTGATGAAAGAACAAAAACTCTACCAAATGGAGCTGAGACATTGCTTTTTATTCCTAAGTAACTTTATGTTAATTATCTCATTTGCATACTCACGAATACTAATGAATATGTAACACAATGAGGCCATGTAACACCGATAAAGACACTTGAGAGGAGACCAGGTTTGTAACTCTTGGGATGTGTCAGCGGAACTCATACGTGAACTAGAAGAATTCACTTGCGCCGTGTATGTCAATTTTAAATTCACAGCAATTGATTACTTGAAACGTGTGAAGAGATATGCGATGCAACATATTGGCATGGGAACATTTCCCCCTTGTAGAAAGTGTTTGGTCCAACACAATAAAAGAGTGCATTATCAGGTGGGAATTTGGAAGAGTTCTCAGATAGCTGAACCAGTTATTCCCACAGTTTCAGAAGAACACGGATGATCACTTGTACATGGATTTCTTGAACCTCTATGGATAGAAGGGGATTTACCTCCACCACAGATGGTAGGTATTCTGGTGGAGATGCTTGAATCAGAGGATGAAGATGAAGAAGATGAGACTGATGAACATATTAATGAGCAGTCGGGCTGGCTTAATGAATGAATACAAATGTGCGTTAAAATATTATGTATAAAACAGAAATAAAGACTGTTTATTGGAATTGAAGTTCGTGTAATCATATAGATGATAACGTTCAATGAGGTAGATATGCAAATGGCTTAACAGACATATAGTTTTATCGGTTGGGTTAGAATATAGGTTTGAAGGTTACAAGAGTTAAAGCAAAAGTATCTAGTGCCTGTTTAAAGAGGCTAATTGATGTAACATAAAGCCGGTTTAAATTGTTTCTCAAGTTTAGTCTCGCAATGATGATATAGTGATTCACACCTCATGAAAGAAAATAGAAAACGCTTTAAAATAAATGGATTAAGATTTTACAATTTCCCTACCGTTTGTTGTAATTGTAGTTGTGAATTTGGCAATATTCAAACAGTATAAATAACTGCATTAACAAAGATATTATCTTCATTATCAATAAAAAGAAATTGAATTGGAATTTCGGTTAAATGAAGGTAAAATCGACCAAAAGACAGTAGCAAAAGCCATTGGCACATTTTCTAGCTAAAAGAAAGCCTCTGTTTATTCTCGGTAATTATCGACCGTTGTTGTCCATGGGGATTTTCTCAAGATATCGATTTATGTCTGTCTCGTTTAGTTCACCGCAAAGAACCGTGACTTTTTGGCAAAAGATTGAAACATATGAAGTGTAGCAACATTATTCGCTTCAAATGAATTTCTGCTTCAACGAAAAAGACATATTGAACATTCCGAACGTTCACTCATTTGAAAATAAATGTTTTGTTTGATATTTGTTTATAGTGAGGTCGTATGATTGATAATAATAAGCTTCAAATTCAAAGCCTAAGAAATGTATTTTCTCTCTTGATTCCAAGTTACTTGAACATTTGGACATTCAAGTAATGAAACATGTTACCTGTTCACTTTTTGTTACCGCTCTAGTTGGCTAATTAAGCATTTTTATAAAATTCGCTAACTTTTGTAACGTGTGTTTTGGTCCAAATTATTAAGCGAAAACAAATTATAATTATTGGGAATTAGTTTTTATATATTTTCTTTTATTGTATACAATAATTTCAAGAAATAGTAATTGAAAGGTACATAAATAAGTCAATTAACGTCAGCGTCAGCTTTCAGGTAATACATAAATCAAGTAGTAAGCGCAGATTTTGAACGTTGGGAAGAGGTCACGTGCTGAAACTCCGCCCTGAGCTAAGCAGCCACACTTTGATCTAACCCCGTTTCAGTAAGAAGAAGGGGTGAGGGTAACTTTTACAGTACCAAATTATTTTTATAATAGTAAATATTGTCAGATCTATCAGAGAGGTCTCTTTTATACAGTGTTAAATTATACTTTTGTTATATTAACATATTGTTTTCTATCAGATTAAGCAGAAAGTATTCAACATATAAAACGACATTTATCGTATTGACATATTGTCTTTTATAACATTTAGCCTTATTATTTCAAATATTAAAAATATTCATCATGTTAACATATTGTTCTGAATCATATTAAACAGAGATTATTTAAACATGAAAAAAGATTATCATATTAACATATTGTTTTCAATTACATCAGGCAGAAATTATTTTATCAAATGAAGCAGAATTCTTTATCATATTACAGGTACAGAATCTCTTATTTGAAACCCTAGGGACCAGGCATTTTTTGGAATTCGGGATTTTTCGGATTTTGGAAAGGTAGTACAGGTACTGTATATAGGGAGGACAATTAAATTAATTGTTAGGGAATAGCAATGTCTCTGCAATGAACTTGTGGTGGATTAACCATTAGGCTGAGTAAGCCTGAGCCCAGAGCGGGCGGACCCAAGAGCAAAAAATGGTTTGAGTGTACATGTGAGTATTTTGGATGATATATCAGTACTATTGCATACATTTCTTTCATTTCTGCAATATTACAAATAAATTAGACCTTCAATAACCCACACCATTGGGACCTGAGTATTACCTCTAAACAATAGCTAATCATCTCATCATTCCCTTAAAATATCATGTAAATCAGTACAAGTTAGAATGTGAGGTGTTTCCTCAGTGTGCTTTTAAAAGAACTTCCGTGCTTTTTGCTTTACATTAGAAAACAAAATAGTACAGTAGACTTTCACTAATCCAGCTACCTTTGATCCTGTTCCTTCACTGATTCAGCACAGATTAAAAGTTCCCTCGGGTACCTCACAAACCTGCTGCTGCGATTGTTTTGGTTGTATTATATCTCTTTACCTATTAATGCACTCTTGTAAACACAGGACGGTGATTTCTGCTTGTTAACCCGCATTTATTGGTATCATTTGCTAGTGAAAAAGGAAGTAAATACTTAGACTCTCTTTCTTTTTGACCGTCTTAAACGATACTTAAATATGTTGGCTTTTTTAATCGAGGCTAATTCATTGGATAAAAACTCAAATGTTCAATCCTTTTACATCGACTCATGGCAGTCAATCCATTTGTAAACTCTACTTTGCCTATGTTAACAAACACTCGATCTCCCATCGCTTTACCTTGAGCTGAATATATGCTGCTTGCATATGCAGGTTTTAAGGGAAACATTTTCTCCAACCTCGTATTTTGCCCTTATACTAGTCTCTACGATGGCCCAATGTATTGGGGTACCTGAACAATTACCAAGCTCGGTAATGCTGAAGGCATAGCCTTGCCTTCACACACAACGTATTTGACCATACGTTTTGCACCATTTGTTAAACCTGATTCTTTCCAAAGATTCACTGTCAGAGTCACTTGACATTCCTTTGCCAACCGCATTTGGCTAGGTAAACCCTGTGATTTAGAAGATGATAAACAAGCAACCTTTGGACAACTGATTTCGCTTTTGAGTTTAGCAATCGGAGTACCCAGCGCTTTAGTTCTTTTCCTATTGTTATCTATCAAGTCCTTATTAAGGGCACGTAATATTATTGCATTGTCTAAACACTCTTTACTCCCACTCTAGGAACCCCTGTAAATGTCACGCGGAATCTGTGGTGAATGTACCATTAGCTAACCTGTTCAGAATCCCACTGAACTGCTTTTGGTCATCAACTTGTTGTCTCATCATTTCATTAAATATGATTGTTTTATCAAACATGCCAAATAATGTTTTTCCAATGAACTGGAAAAATGAAAAGTCACCTGATTTGGAAGTAAACAAAGGTATATCACCAACCGGTGGGAGTTACGCAAAATATTTTAATCAATTAAAATCACAGATACTCCACCAAACGGAAGATTACCAATCTTTGGTTTGATATCTCTAAGCCGCTTATCAATTATATACAATGTGTATAAACCAATCATGGATTTTTCATCGATCACCAAGGGTTCACACTCTTTAAAGATATCCTGCAACTCTCTGAGTTGTTCATTAGTATAATCAGGTAACTCTTTCGTCGTAGAGGATCTTTGAACAGGAAACAGGAATATAGCATGAATGGTACTTCCACCGATCAAAAATGCCGCACTACCTATTGGAGCAGCGTTTTTTTCTATGGGTTTTTAGCAACGCAATTGAGAAAATAATATTTACCACAACCAGCTGTACCTGATATGTTCACATGAATTAGTTGTGTATTATCTGGGCCAGACACCCTCCTGTCTATCCAATAAGTTACAAAATCATATGCTTTTCTCTGTTTATGATTCACTTTAGTAGGATCCATCATACACCGCTATTTCTCTGTGATATTTGGTGTTCAATCTACCCTGGTGCTCTTTTAATATCAGATGCTGTTAAGCCAAACTCTCGGCGATCAGATTGCCAATCATGGACCTCAATTTCATCATTTTCAATACCATAATGTGCTACAAATCCAAGGCTTAAATCAAATACATTTCAAATTTTCTACTTTGCGGTGGTTATATCGAAAAACATTTTTTATTTAAATATGCTCTTTACATCTCTCTGATGTTTTGGAAAGAATGGGTTAGGGTTGATATACATCTTGCCACTCTATTATCTGCTGTTTCTTTAGGTACTTACCCGAAAAGACTATCGAAACCCCAAATCTGTGTTTCAGACTAGGCTAGATCATTGCGTTGTATTGAAATTGGTCAAAGAAAGTGGTATTCTGGCCGATGAAAACATTATTTTGTTTCTCCTACGGATGTTTCCAACCCAAATGATGAACAGTGAAGATGACAGCATGTCTGTTTGTTATCTGACTAGTGGAATAGTTTATTTAAAAGTAATTATGTGTAACATGTGCCAAAAATGACAATTGGTTATGGCCCACTGTATCTCAAAAGTTCAACAAATCCAGATGTTGTCAAAACCTTATTGAATTGCTTCATGTAAATGAGTCTGAAGTTTGGGCAGCCAGAAATAGTTATCACTTCTGACCAAGAAATATATGAAATATTAAGGGCTTGATAAAAAGGAACCTGAAAAATACTAGGATGTCATAGTATGCTGGGTGTGGGGGGTCCATATAGCATAAGACCTTTTGGACTCCATTGGATATTTCAGGAAGGAAAGTGGCATTGAGGACCTGCTTGTTTCAAGTGACATCTGTGGGAGAGGCACCGCTAATAAAGTAATAGGGTGACAAGACTATTACAAGATGGTAAGTTACCATTCATGGGTCTGTGAAGCAATGTTCATGCTCAAGTGGGAGTCCTTTGAGAAATGGATGGCCCAAGAAAATAAAGTTGTAATCCTATCTGTCGTGTCATCACAGCTAGAAAGCCTTTGGAGTGTATATGAAAGAATAGAAGAACAAAAAGTTATGAAACAACTATTGTCAGTGGAGAGATTTTGACAATACCTTGAGAATGACAGCCCGATTATGGAGTATGTACATTTAAATGGTGCTTACATCAATGCTGGGAAAGCTCCAGTGGAAGCAACATTTGGAAGAGGCTCGTAATATGCTATCATACACGGTTTCATCAGTAAATACATGTCTTGCCTGCCAATATATTTGAATAAAATGGACAAACTCCCTCAGTCTGTACCATACGTATTTGTGGCAGGGGGAAATTTCAATGGAGTTTGGACAGACTTAGCATTAGAGCAAACATATAATAACGTGGGCAAGACAAGCCTGTTCAAAGGTATTCCCCAGGCTCAAGCTACCCATGACAAATACATCAAAACCCTTGCCATTCTTGACTGAGACAGAAGAAGACAGAAAGAAAACAAAGAACGCTGGAAGACGGCTGGAGGGCAGACGACCGAAACGTTGTTAAAGAAATAACACACACAACTATAAACATGTTACTTATATTCTTCTAATAATTCATTCATAAGAATTCTTCTTGATAAATCTCACAAAAATCTAGCTATGCATTTGCTAATAAATGAACCACGGAGGCTATATTAGTTTCAAACAACTTCATTACCTTGTTTCTGATAACAAGCCAAGCCAGCACAACCCTGACTGGTGAGTAAAGTCTTTTGGCCATCGTTCTTATTGTTGGAAGATGCGTTCAATTGGAGTGTTGGTCGCATAATTTCGACGGAAAAAAACTGGCTGGTTAATATCAATTAATTGGTCAGGACACCCATAAAATCTGTAATCTAGCACCAACTTAAGAATTGTGCGTGTGTGACGATCCAGACTTCACCCAGAAATGTCGTACGCGAATACTTGTATGTGTGGGCTTCTCAAGTGGCATATGGCGCCAAAGACAGCATCCTTCTCCGCCTCAACGCTTGATTGAAACTGATAGCCTGCGGATCACGCGGAAAATGCGTGTGGTCACTATCTTAACTTATATCAAGTGGTTATGGGTGCATATCCATAAAAAGCCACAGTGAACTTTCAGAGAGTTTCGCACACAGACGTTAGATAGCAGTCGTTGAACCTTACGATTTTCATCCACCATCTGCACAATTTCCAACTCTTTTTTTCTGGTTCCTCTCCTGCATGTTACCTGAACGGTCGTCTGACTTTTTGTACGCCTTCTTTATACCACGATCACAGTACTATAGTACTATAATGCCTTCAACTTTTATGAATGACTGGGTGTTTAAGGCTAGCTATCTTTAATTGGGGTAATTATTGGAACACAGTAATTAATGGGAGTTTGGTATCTATGTGATACGTATACGATTTGATACTATAACTGAAATATCAGGCATATTTGTCGTATTATTCGACTATATAGCAGATGAAAAAAATTAATTACTTTACTGTGAAAGTAAAACAGGCATGCATTCTAATATTAATGTGTATTAAAGATCTTTTTAGAGCCGCTTTATAACATATACTACAGGCCCGGCCGTGGTATGAGTTCCTTTTTATGGATGAGAATTTAAACATACATGCGTTTTTTTAAGGCATTCACTCAGATTGACTTTAAATTTGTCGAATTTGAAATCGGATGACAAACTCATAATTAATCGCGCTCTTATAACCAGAATTACACATTGTATAAAAACTGGATCGTCATTCCCAGATTCCTGATTTAATATTTAGTTGCTGAATTCTATTTGACTCTTAGTTCTTGGTCCTAACAGCTTAACACTTCACTGACCATCAATATTGAAAGACAGTACGGAATGAATTAAATTAATTAAATTATTAATTAAATTAATTAAATTATTAATTAAAGTTCAGGTGAAGGTTCATTGGTCACTTAGTAAAAGTAATAAATCACAACGAGAAGCAATCGATGATTGATTGACCACAAATTGTATGGCATAATGCCTGATCCATAATTTACACCAATCATCGCATGAAGCCGCAGAAACATTTTTCTTTATCCCCAATGATTATTAGCGCCATAATCAATACTCCATTAAGAGTGAATTTTTAATTTGTTAATACAAAGTATTCGACGAACAAGCGTGCACAATTTGATAGTTGATCGAACATTGAAAACTCTTTGTCACTAGAATGCAATGTTCATGAATAATAGAAATCGTCTCTGGAATAGCGAATATGGCATTGACTTAGAGGTGGGCAGTGGGATTGAAGGTGTTCTTTTACAGGAGTTACAGATTCCCCACCCCAACACGCATTAGTAGCTTCTGTCGGTTGCCTAGCTACTGAATTATGGTCACAGCTACCGACACCCACTTCTTTTTCTTTCTCTAAAACCTTTGAATCTCCCCCAGTAAATACAGAAAGAAAGTTCTCATAGCAATGTCTTTAAGTTTTGAGTGTTTATCTTTTAGATTGTCTTGATTTATTACATTGCTCCATGTATGTGTCTATTACATTGCCTTGTATATATGCTTATTACATGGCCTTCTGTACGCTTCTGTACGCATTCTGTACGCAGTTATTGTCGTGTGTACACATTATATTGTCTTGTGCTTGTATTCATTATATTGCCTTGTGTACATCTTAATTATATTATCTTGCATAGGAAATTATTTCATACTATCATGCACGCATTTATTGTATTGTCTTTTGTACATATTTATTACATCGTATTGTGTATTGTTTCCTTTTTCAGTTTTACCTTTTTTCTCTAAACCTGTTGACTTTATACCGCGTCAGCGTCAGTAATGGACTGAAAGCGTTTATCCTGGCTCTCAAGGATTTAAAATTAAGCTAAGAGCAGCACAGTAGGTCACAGATTTTGATTCAAACATAAATTCAATAAATAGAGAAAAACAATAACTTTTTATTTAAAACGAAAACATCTTTCTTCCTTGATATTTAGATTTGCCCTCTCGAACCTGAATTCATTTGAAGGGAGTTTTACTGTTATTGGCGTTCAATAAGAATCTTTAGGGATATTTTACTGTATGACATTTTAAAGAAAAAAGTTTTACAGAATTTTACAGCGAAAATCAATTGCATAATAAATTTAGTGTTGTCATTTTGATTTCTCGTTAAAACATTCCATGAACGTTTCAGGCAATACTGAGACAATCGATGGGTAATGTGACTGACATTTGGATTTCACCTAGATACTCTATATTTCACGAACCAAAATGGCCAGGGCATATTCAACAGGATCTATGTCAGGATAATATGTGCAGCTGACCGTGAATCAAGCAGAGCAATTCTGTTTTGAACTGTACTTTAGTGATGGAACGATATTATCACGTTTTATACCCAGTTAGCTCCCTTTGGAATAATGAAAAACCTTTTACTGCGAGTTAAATATTATATGATCTTAATCTGGGATGCCTGTTGGAGGTGCGGGTTAGAATAACGGTTATCGGCACGAAGAAAGGAATCGGCGAACTGAGATCGAATTCCCGATGAAGCTAATTATATTCACTTCGTTGTACTATTCCTTGAAAGCGTATGAATACACATCTCCCTGAGCTGAGCAAAATGTCTCGTTACTAGCATTCCACAAGATTTGACAGAGAAAAGAGTAGGTAGGTTAGAATTTGTGCAAACCACTCACCCATAATTACTTTACCTTGCCCCATCAATCGTGACAAGTCCCGATTATGTTTCCTATACATAAATGATTTAGTTTGACAGTAACGAAAGGAAAAGTGTTATTCGAAATTATAAGGGATGTTCGAATCAATATATATATATATATATATATATAATTTGGGAATAACTGATTCTGAGTATAGAATGAATGTGGAAAAGTATACAAAATGTGGAGTGGGGTTAAGTTTGCGGTGAGTAGAATGAAAACATTCACTAACATACAAGTTAAAACGTGAAAAGACAACTGAGATAAAAAAAGAAACACAACGATAAACGATTAGGAAGAGAACAAGAAACTGCAGTATTGATTGGCAGGTCGGAAAGCTGTTATAAAGCTAAATGATTAGAAAAAAATACGTGGAAAATGCTACATTGAAAAGTTAAAAGTAGGCTTAGGAAATCTGGCGACAAGCAGGGAAATTCTCCCCTTAGGCTTATCAGAAAAGCCGAGTAGAAAATCGTTATGTTCAAATTAAAAGTTGTCTGGTGATATGGTAAGAGTTCGGAAAATGTGGACCTACGTTTATAAGAATTTTGAAATTTTAGAATTTTAAGAAAACAACGTCTAGAACACTGAAACTGAAAGAAAATATTTCCATTTCCATAGTTTATTGTAATTTTTTAAATTAATATTTCTTTCATTTTAGTTGCAGTTCCTTTTTGTCGCAACTACTTAGACCGGCATTCTTCGGCCGTAAATTGCACGTATCGGAAATAAAGAATAAGCGGGACTCGAACTGGCATACCCCTTTCTTCGGGAACCCTGTCTTAGTGCGACAGCTGCTCTACCGCTTCTGAAATTAAGATGACAGTAATAAATATTGATAATAATTGATAATGCTTCATCTTATAATAACATTCAAGATAATATTATTACTAATACTACTAGTGTATATAAACACAACATCAAAGATAGCATCGCCAGGCTTTCTTGTAAATTGGGAATAAGCCTATGTGGTTAGATTCGAGCTTTAGCAACCTTTGGTTTTCGCAG
The DNA here is from genome assembly GCA_006491835.1 of Architeuthis dux. Taxonomy (NCBI): domain Eukaryota; kingdom Metazoa; phylum Mollusca; class Cephalopoda; order Oegopsida; family Architeuthidae; genus Architeuthis; species Architeuthis dux. Next base: position 2,014,722 of record VCCN01007157.1, on the reverse strand, counting down.
CTGAAGATGTAAAAATTGAAATTAAGATCGAGGAAATACTAGTAAGAAATTAAAAATAATTGACAATGCCTCACCTAAAACTAAAATTCAAGATAATAGTAGGGGGCTAAGATATTTGTAATACCCTTTAAAGCAAAAGCCTTCTCGGTCGTTTCGGCGAACGACGTGTTGCCGACACACAGTCAGCCGACAGCGGTTTCGTCCCGCGGACGATTCGGAGACAAACTGTTTGACGAACATCACTTTTGCCGACTTGGCTTTTCGTCGACTGCCTTTTCATCGAATACTTTTTTTTACCATTTATTCGCCGACTGCCTTTTCGCCGAATACTTGTTTTTACCATTTAGAGGTTAAAAAACAGTGACATTTCTGAAAAATAATTCTATTTTACATCTTAAATAACAACATTGGAAGAACAGAATGATAAAAAAACATATTATAGTATAAATCAATTTTTGTTATTATTGGATGAAATATTGTAACTCACAACTTTTTATTAATTTTGACTAGTTGTTTTTATACAACTTATTAATTCGAGCCACACTATTTCCAATTGCGCTGTTATTCATTGCCACAGAAACGGTGGCCCGAATTAATAAGTTGTATAAAAACAACTAAAATTAGGATGAAGGTAAAAACTAGTCAAATTTAATAAAAAGTGGTATATTATATTCTAAAAATGTTGGCGACTGATCAGAGAAATAATCCAGCAGACATCGACGACACCCGATTTTAAAAACGTAATTAAACTTGAAAAGAATTAGTTCTTGAGTTTTTCCTGGCTTTGCTAGAAAGAAAAAAGCCAACAGTTCAGTCAAGCGAAACGGAAAACAAATTTTCATTAATTATTAAGTAGAATATCGCAATGTTTCGAAGTCATTTTTTGTTTACTTTTAGCTTCGAACGAAACTTTTATATGCAAGTCTTTTTTTCATTTGGTGTCGATTTTTTGCCGAAAAAAATACTTTTGTCATTTCTATATGTTATATAAGCGCAAATTAACTAAGCTTATTTGTAAAGAAGGTTTTTAGATGTTTAATTTTACATGTTGTCAATAACAACAACAAATTACTTCTTCGAAGGATGTGTCTCTTTTCTCTCCCCATCAGAAAAAATAAACTGTTCTGTCAAGAATGTTTAAGAAATATTTCAAAAATAAAGTAGGCCTCCGAAAATTAGTTAATTTAATGATTAATTGACTGGATTTAGAAAAAACTTAAAATATTTTGAAAATTACGCTTGTTAATGTTACGGCATCAAACCAAAAAGACCCAATTCATCCAAAATATCAGGATTTTGCCAAAATAATCTTAAAATATTTGAGCCTCATTTAAAAAAACCTAAATTTACATCCAACACTTAAACCAAAATAATCTACATTTAGATCTAAAACAACCAAAATAATTTAAGTTTAGATGTAAAACATCTACGTTTCAAATTTGAAACACTGCAGACAAGTGCTGTCAGCTGTCACAGTTCGGGAATTGTTTTCGATCTCATTTAAACAACCTCAAATTGAGAATATATCGATGAGATACCATATTTTATTTATGTATCGATATTATTTTTTTGTTTTAGATTTATTCTTGAACTGCAGGGAGTTGTTTTCGCATGTTAACCTGATTTCGTTCATTTTTGTTGATTATTTTTGTATTAAATGATTGTCTTTACGCCCGCAAGAAGATTAGACCATATCTTCATATTCACTTCGCTGTGTACCATATAAAGCAATGTTAATGGCCCTAATCAGTTGTAGTAACACAATCGTTAAGAAGGAATCCAAATGATATTTGCGTATTATATTCACCGGTACCGATCATAATCCTGAAAAACACTATATTGAATGCCATAATACCGAATGTTGAAATCCCCAATGATCAGAATCTCGAATGGTTGAAATAACAAAACCACAATGCCGAAAGTTCAATATCACAAAAGGTCAAAATCCCGAAAAACGAAGTTAGGCAACTTGAAATCCAACATTGTCCTTTGCTTGATATTGTATTGAGGGTGTTTGACATTTAATGGCAGTCTTTCTTACTGTATTCCCCACAACATAATGGACGAGATCTATTTGAACTTTCAGCATTGCGGTTTTAAGCATTCGGGATTCTGATCATTCGGGATTTCAACATTCGTTTTTATGACATTCGGGTTAGCGTGTTTCGGGATCATGGCCAATACCCCATATTTACACAAAGAAAGATTCTCATTTAAGTAAGTCCTTTCAAAGACATCTTTCTTTTCATTATCTATGGGGCAGACAATGATTCTCTTGACAATGATTCTCTTGCCTCGTGGCTGAAAGAATTACGTATTGAAGCCCAGCTAAAAGTCAGAATTTCACTCACGCTGATCCTGCCTACTTAAAACATTGGCGTAACACAATCTTTCTAACTCCCATTTTCCCATTTGGCCATGTGCTCTATTAAGCCAAGCTTAGTAAATATAAAGATTCTCTAAACAAGTGACAGCTGTGTTGTGACGATGACGTTAAGACAATGCTGTATTCGCCTTGGAGAAATCATCAAACACGGCTTCCAGTTGAAAAAGATAAAGACCAAAAACTGTCAAAGGTGTACAAGAGAAGACAGAAGATAGAGAATAGAAACAAATGTGAATAAAAGAATAGATCAATAGAACAAGATTAATAAAAAACAAGATGAACAAAGACAGAAAGAAAGTAAGAAGGAAAGTGTAAAATAAAGAAACCCGTAGAAAGAATGAGAAGGAAGTCAAGAATGATGAAAAAAGAAACAAAATTAAAAGAGGAGAAAGGAAATAAGGGAAGACAAGAAGAAATCTTAGAAAAAAAGAATACAAACTTTACACTGAAAACAGGAAGAAAAATGAGTGAAATATCTCATGATAGATCGAAATTTATAACTGAGAAAGTGAGAAAGGAAATTCGGAGAGAGGCGACACAGTAAAAACTGAAGAACATCAACGAAACAATGTTTTTGCAGAGTTGTTACAAGTATGGTTTATTTAAAAAAAAACTGACAGCTTTCTGGAAAAAGATATGCAGCACTGAAAAGGTGGACGATTCACATTAAAAAAGGGACTTTATTTTTATTCGATTCCTGTGGAGTCAGCGAGAGTTTTATTTCTGATTTTCTTCCAAAATCTAACATTATTTGATATTACTACGATTCCGTAGTTACGCAGGCGAAGTTGCAGAATATAAGCTGTATATTATGCAAGACTAATGAATAATATATCGCCCTGGGAGAATAATGGGTTGTCAAATTTAAAGTTTTGAAGTCTTACTTGTTGGGCTAGAGGTTGAACTCACACCTGTCAGCTCAAAAGCACATAAACAAAAAAGACTTCTTTAAAACCAGAGCAAAGTATCCTTGTTAGTTATCTGGAAATTGTAAATTTCTATATACTTATTAAAGATACCTCTTTATTGATATTTGTTAGGTATGAACAAAAATGGACAAAAGAATTTCACCAGAAAATCGATTCCTGATTTTAAAAACCTAATCAAAATTTACAAAATTCCGTTGTCGATTTTTTAAATGTCTTTCTAGAAAAAAAAAACTGAACTGACGAACAAATAAAATAAAATATTTTCATTAAATATAACATACATTTTCACTGTTAAAAATTCGATGTTTTCTACATTCAGCGAAAAAATGAATAATGACACCATTATCGTTGACAGTAAGAAAAGTTTTTTTAAAATATAAACTCCGTAGTTAAAATCTACCAAAAAACAAAGTTATTTTCAAATCCAGATAATTTCAGCGAAATTACTTAGTTTTATCATGGGTCAACTAAACTGCGCTAAAAATGTCATACATTTTGCTTTAAAAAAAAAGAAAAACGAATTTCTAAAACTATCTAGTCTCTGGTTATATTTCAATACTATAGCCGACGGAGGAGGACATAATCCATCTTTTTAGGGAATGTATTTATTTCGATTTATCTACCCTGACATACTCTGTACTTTCTTTAGCTGATACAAATTTACCTTTTAAAACTTTTTTTACAAATCACTTGTAGGAAAATGGAACTGTCCGTAGTCTTCTGAATTATTAGAGATAAGGATCTTTTCTTTTCCCTGCCAAAACCTCGAGACAGTAGAATGTTTGTCGTCTGCTTTTACCGAGGATCGAGTAGACTACTAGCAACCTTACCCTAACCCTGTATGTGTTTAATTTTATATGGGTGACCCACGCGCACCCCCGAAAAACCCTAATAAAAGCACAAGAAGATAGTCATTAAAATATCAAAGAAGCCTCAAAAGGGAAATAATCGAATAAGTCTAAGCCTCACTTCTATACAACTGACAGAAAGTAAGGGCCCCGTTTACCATTATTATAGTTAGATTGTAAATAGAACCCCCTCGTAAAACATAGAAAAATATTTGTTGGTGAAAAATAAAAAAATCCCAGGAAGATTGTTAGGTAATGTGGATTAAAATCACAAAGAATTACCGGCGAAGAAAAAATATACAAGATTTAAGCGCGTTCTAAGTTGTCGTCTGGGTCAATCAAATGCTAACCCGCGAAAAATGAAAATAGCCTCCCATAGCGGTCAATTTATACGAACAACAAAACAGAAAATAATATATGAAAATATATTAAAAATACAGGCGGTAAGCATTTCTTCATCATTTTGCTATATCTAATTATGTATCCTTGTTATAATATTTTTATATAAGTTTCAGTCTGATCAATCTATAAAAAGAATAAAAAATATACATTTTAAAGAATTTCTAAAATACCGCATTATTCGAAAAATATGAAGAAAAATCTTTTTTTTAAAAAATATTGAGTGAAAAAAGTTTTTTCACAGATCAAAAGCCTGAATTATAATTACTCGAATAAAACTAAACATTTGCTGAAAAAAAATGTTTTAATCCCAAAGTAAAAGTTCCGTTCCAGATTTCACTGGATATTATTCTAACAAAGGTAAACATAATTAGTATCTCGAGGGATATATCTGTAAAATGTGTAAAAATCAACGACAGCATCATTATATAAAATAAATAAATCATCAAATTAATAAAAGGTGGGGTAGGAATCAAATGAAATAAAAATTATTCTTCTCCAAAATCTGGAATGGAACATTTTTTAAATTCATCCTTTAACAAATAAGTATCGAAAATTTTATTAAAATCTAATAATATGTAGAATATTTGCCAGATTTTGAAATTTCCCACGTATCTATTTCACGCGAAAGTTTTCGTCCATCATGTTCATACCTAATATTTGTGCATGATTTAAATGTTTTACTAATGTTAGACAATACACTGAAAAATTGCGGACTATGCGATTTTGAGATTTAATTCTGATTTTTTTGTTATGTAAAAATGTAAATCGGAATGTTCTGAGAGTTAACGTTTTGAATGGACAGGCATTTAATAAAGAATACAACTCACAAGCATCTGTAGTAGTAATCTTGATTTACAGAACTTGAGACGAATATATCCAGTTAAAGACTAAGTAAATGAATTAAGATTTCTTTCTGGTACCTCTCATTACTTTAGTAGATAAATGATTCATTGGCCGCATTGTCTTAGAGTAGTGGGTAGCAAGCTAGTCTCGTAGATCGTTATTGCTGTAGCGAATTCGATCCTCACTGGGTGCCCTACGTATGTTGGGTTGTGCTAAGCTTAGTAAATATCAATAAAAATATCATTGCCTGGTGATGATTTGGGAATCTCTCATTTGAAATTCTGAGTCAAGAGAAACAAATACGCCTAAATAAGCAGATACATAAACGTTTTTCATACACATGATCTGAATTAAAAGCGGCTTTTCACAGTTCAGCCTTTTGGTCTTCAAATTAAAGACTCGTTTGTTGCACGAACCTTTTTGGCTTCATATTAAAGACTTGTTTGTTGCACGAACCTTTTTGGCTTCATATTAAAGACTTGTTTGTTGCACCTACCTTTTTACCTTTTGCTCCTAGTATTTAGCAGAAACCATCAACCAAAACTGTCACCAAAACTGTCACCAAAACTGTCAAGATAGATTTCTTCAGTTTTTAAGTGATTCTGGCTTGTTGTCTGACAGGCTATCTATCTATCTATCTATCTATGTCGAGCCTAAATGCCGCACCAATAGAGGGCTGAAAATGTAAACATTTACTCTATGTTTAGAAAAATCGACAATTGAATTTTTTGGGATAAATGTTGTCTAAAGTTTTGAAATGATGCATTTTCATTCCATAGATTATGCAAACTAATATATTCATCTTATATTAAAAAATATCTTTAACCTAACATTTCGATTCTCCAGCTTTCCTAAAATGTAAGCAGCACCGGAGAATAGTTTTGAATAGGCATTTATTGTTTTTTAACAATACTGATTTTTAGTATTTTAGGCTTTCTTAACTTCTTTTATCTTAAAGCATACATGGTTTCTCTCGAAAAGCCTTGATGAATTTTAGATTTCTTTTAAAATTATAAGTAAGAATAAATGTCTCTTTATGCAGATATATAGAATATGGTACGAAGTTATTGATACTTGATTGTAATTACAGTGGAACATCGAAAAAAGCACATCATCTCCTGAAGAGTTTTCAACTTCATTCTTTTTATTTAACCCATTGTTGTTAATTTCAGTACTGTTTTTATTTCATTTTATTTTTTTCATGAATGCTGGGTCCCATATTATCTCTACGTTCCTGTCTGCTTCTACTATTCTTCGAAAGAAATCATCCCAACTCGTTCATCTTTTGAAGATAATTCGCTAACATTGAGTCTCACGTACACATTATCAACTTGGAGAGTGGGAAAATAGCGACTCATTTGTTAAATTTTAACTTGTTGTTTTCCTCAAATGAAGGCTACGTCTCTTTTTTTAAAAATCGCAGATTGTCTTTGTTAGCACACCTTTCAAGACATCTTTATTTTTTTTTAACATACTTCTTGACAGCACTTAGACAATTTATCATCATTGCATGTTGTAACAGATGTTCGTGAATATTTCAGAATGAGATATAATTTGTGAAGACGATTATCCATATATAACATAAAATTCCTGGAAGTTATTCCAACAGCATTGCTATCATTGATGTAATTTCATTCTTACGCATAGAAACGAATGAAAAAGGTTGCCCAATTGAGATATGAAGGTTTGTGATCGTCTGCCGGAAATAATTCTCTAAATAGTCCTCTTTTGCCACAAGGTTTCCCTCAAACTTTGGCGAAATTCCGGCAAGATTTCATCTGTGAACGGTAGATATTGAATTTCCCGCCAAGCGAAATTATAATAATAACTTCTGGTGACATAACATACGTTAAAGAAGGCACGACCATGTACGAACTCTCTTCTTTCTCTCTCATTCTCTAACGCACACACACACACACACGCACGCGCGTACACACAGGCGCGCGTACACACACACACACGTTCGCTTATTTGATGTACAGTAGTTCTGTGCGCTGATGTCCAATCACCTATCCATACACAATACGTATATTTGACTCATGCTACTATACACATTCATACTAACTTAGATTTGTATTCAGTCCTATACACAGGAGCATAAATAGAGTAATTTCCATTCGAACAAATGTATTATTCAGAAGCAAAAGGGAATAAATGTGTATAAATTCCAATCTCTCTCTCTCCCTCCCTCTCTCTCTCACACACACACATACATATACACTTACACAGACATACACATATATGGTGAAAGCATTTCGTTAGACAATATAATTTAGCCATTAATTGAGACATGTGTATATACGAGGGTGGATCAATAAGTCGGTAGCCTGACACAGTTATTAGCTGAATTTTCATTTGAATTTTTCACTATATAATGCTTGAACTATGTGTGAAGTAGCGTTGTGCTTAAGTGCATTGGCAACGAAGGGGATTATGCTGATGAATAAATATGTGTTGTGTAAAATAAATGCCGTTTCCCATTAGGCTACAGACTTATTGTTGAAACTACGTATGTTGTAATATATGTGTGGTGGCTTGGGTACATCTGTATGAGTTTTTGTTCGAAATGATATTGTTTTAACTGCAGATTCTCTTCCCAGATTTAATTTTGATCCCGTATACAAAGGCTGCGTTCATAAAATTATCTGGCAGGCTCAAACCTTAAATTGGTATTTTCTATAATATCAGATACTTTAAGGCACATAACATACCTTTTAAGCTTTCTGTATCAACACTCAAGTTTCTTAATATGTTTATGTGCAATTCCCATCATCTATCTATCTATCTATCTATCTATCTATCTATCTATCTATCTATCTATCTATCTATCTATCTATCTATCTACAGTTGTGTAAAGCTAGCTTCCAAGGTCATCTGCAAGCTATTCATTTTATGGTTTTATAAACCGAAACATAAAACAGAGCAGTTTGTAAAGAAATTGAAATAGGTATTTTGTTAACACATATTTGATCTTAAATCAAAATAAGGAACTGCCCTTCGTCTCGGTTATAAATGGGATAGACGTGTTCGTTTAAATTTTGTCTCGATAATTGATTTTTCTGTTCCATATAAGGACATTTTTAAAATAGGTTTAATTAATTCCAAACGTCGAAATAAAATTATTACCCCCCCCCACACACACACACAGACGCACACATGTACGTGTGTGTGTTTTAGAATATCCAATATTTTTGTATCAATTCGTCACATCAAGAAAGTGACTGAGAGTAAAAAAGGAGAAAAAGCAGAAGAAAGTGAGAGGGGTGAGAGAAATAGAGAAAAAAACAAAGACCGAAATGTGATGCCGTAAAGAGATACCATTTTCATCGGCATAAAATCAAAGAAGCAAAAAGATAATATCTTAAAGTTCAAGCAAAGAAAATATCATTTTTTTATCTTATAAAAGAATAAAACCTTCAGGTACGCAGTAATTCACATAAGAGTAAATATATATATTATTCTTATCCCACATAAAGCACATGCAAACATACGTAACACGCATATATGCAGCACATTCTCACAAACACACGAACACACCAACAAATGCACACGTATAAGCACAGACCCGTGCGTGAAAATATATTTGAGATTACAGGTATATAATTAGATGGAATTGTCCTGAGTCTGGCGATTCTTTGGCAAATCTCCAAGCTTCTGCAGGAATAGTTTCAGCTTCGTAATTGCGTCCAGATCTTAAAGAGCGCTGCGAGCGATCAAAATGTCAATCTTCTTCCCAAAATGTCAGCTCGCAAGGGAGCGTGTGCCGTGGATCCTGCCAGTTCTTTATCGATTCGAACAGCTCGCTACCCCTTGGGTCGTTCCACCCAAAGTTTGGGGATACAGGCTGTTGGCAAAAACAAGGATTCATTTAGGCCTAAAGCCAACATCAAAATTGTGCAACCTGATCAGTTTTAAGGAATATAAAAAATATTCGGTCCAGTGATATATTGGCAATCATATTAGAAACAGTTAACCAAAACAGTACACATAGTTCAATATAGGTGTTTTCAGTTTTTAAGGGGTTCTGGCTGGCTATGTATGTATGTGTCACGCATGAAGGCCGCTCCAATGGAGCTATTATGTCTAGAAAAAACAGTTTTTTTGGTTTTGTTTCTTCTCCAAATAGGTTTTTAGGGAGGGTGGGTCAATGTACAATGTAAATGTATGCTAAATTTGTCCCTACGTTTGTGTCCAGCATCGTTCACGTTTGTTTTATGTACATTCGGACTTTTTAGTGATTCAACAAAAGGCGAGAGAAGTAATTTATTCATTGATCAATAATTTAATGACAAAATAAAAAATAAAAACATTAAAATATTTCCAGCAGATATTTTCTTTTTCAAAAACAAAAAGTGTATCCAAAAGTGTACATTGTATTTTAATAAAAAAAACAATGGAAAACTTTCTAAACAGAAAATGTTTTAGTTTTTTCGCATTTCTTATTTTGCGATTCAGAGCCAATTTAAAATTGACAGGCAGCAGGATCGAATAAAGTTTCAACGGATTTAGTTTCTTTTGGGAATTATTTTCATAGAAATGTGATATTGTTGGAATCCAAAGGATATTTTATTGAGATTTTATGAAATTAAAATGGGGGGAGGGTATTCTAGCAAGATTATCTTACAAAATACCCTTCTCATATGAAAATGCATTCAAAATTAAATACTACGAAAATTTGTACTCCTCAAAAATGGAATACCACAAACTAATAACCCTATAGATACTAGTGATATCCCAAACATAACAGTAGACGAACATTACGAAATATGAAAATCGGTAAAGCCCCAGGAGAGGATGGCATAACGACAGACCTTTTAGAAGATACAGGAGAAATCTTGCACAAAGGACTAGCACAGCTATTCACACAATGCATAAGAGAGAGAAAAGTTCCTAAAAGTTTCTGTTTAGGAATAGTAATCCTACTCCACAAGAAAGGAGATAAGCACGACTTTGGTAACTACCTCCCTATTACACTAATTTATATAAACTATTCACAAAAGTAATCACAGATTATCAGGAACTCTAGATGAAAATCAACCACGCAGGCAGGCTTCAGAAGCGGCTACACAACAATAGATCACCTACATGCAATAAATCAACTAATCGAAATGTCCCCAGAATACAACAAACCACTCTGTCTGGCCTTTGTAGATTATAAGAAAGCATTTGACTCGGTAGAACACACGGCAGTCTTCAATTCAATGCGAGAACAAGGCGTTAACGAGAATTATATACAAAATATCCCAAACATATATGAAAATTGCACTGCAATAATTAGACTACATAAAGATACAAACAAGATAAAGATAGCAAAAGGAATAAGACAAGGGGATACAATATCACCTAAACTATTTACAGCGAGCCTTGAAAGCATCTTTCGGAAAACTGATTGGGAGGGAATGGGAATAAACATAGATGGAGAATACTTAAGCCACTTAAGATTTGCCGATGACATTTTCATGACGTCGGAAGCATCTGACGAATTACAAAACATGTTAACCGATCTAAATGATAAAGTAAAAATGTATGATTAAAGGTGAACAGAACAAAGACAAAAGTAATATTCAACGATAAAATCCCCCAAAAGGTCATGAAGATAGAAGGAAAGACTTTAGAAGAGGTTGATGAAAACATCTACCTAGGACAGGTAATACAGTTAGAGAAAGACCATGACAGTGAAACGACGCATAACGATAGGTTGGAAAACATTCGGTATGAATAGAGACATTTGGAAGAACACCTTGCCAATGTGCTTAAAGCGTAAATTATACAAAGGTTGCATAATACCAGCCATGGCTTACGGATGCGAAACAGGGAAATTAATAAAAACGAGCTGAAAACCAACTTAGAATAACACAGAGCGCAATGGAAAGAGCAATGCTAGGAATAGAAAAAGATCAACATGATTCAGAGGGAGGACTAGAGTGAGGGATATTATACAAATAATTAAGCAAAAATGGAGATGGGCTGGTCACCTAGCAAGAAGAGATGCCAATAGATGGGGTAAAAGCTAACCGATTAGTGCCCATGGGACTGTAAATGCAGTAGGGAAAAGACCAGATAGAAGACGGATGGAGGGACGAAATAGAAAAGGTTAGCACAATATAGGTCTTCAAGGAAGGAGATGGGAAAGGCCTTTGTCCAGTAGTGGACTTATAACGGATGTTGCTGCTGCTGTTGCTGATGTTGCTGCTGCTGATGAAATAGTTATAGAAATCAACCCATTAGTATAGTTTTGGTGGAATTTTAAAATGTGTGTGTAAATTGGGCTCACATTTCCCAATGCAATTTCTACTAGTTCAGCAGTTCTCGAATGTAAACAAGTTTTCAAACCCGGCCATCTCTGGTTGTATATTGTCTACAGAAATAATTTTAGTTGATAATTTTCTACAATCTTTCTTATATTAATAACACAAAGATTATTACGATACAATTAATAGATTTCAAGTTACAGACGTTTTAATTGACACGTGAGAGTTGCTACTTTTTTTCAATTGGATAACCTTTTATTCCGTAATATATTGCAATGAAATTGTCTATGTAGGCTTGTGGAGAGATTCTACCTGGGGATGGTGAGTTATGGTCGATCCGATTGTTTGTTTACATTTTATAAGCAAAAAAACGTTGTTTTTGTTTACAATTAGGGAAATTTCTCAAATCTTGACCGATTTTGCAGAAATTTGGCTATAATGTAGACACCCTAGGAATTGAAAAATAATGATTTACGATCGATGCGATTGTTTGTTTACATTTTATTTGCTGAACCGATTAAAATGAAAATTGTTATATAGGTTCTTGCGCACGTTTTTAAAGGTTTTTAAGAATTGTATAGTTTGAATAAAAATATCGTGTATCACAGAGTTAACGGTCCTAATAAACAACTAATTGCAACTCCCTCCCGCCCCCTCCCCCCTCTCTCTCTCTATATATATATATATATTTCAACTGTTCTCTTCCGTTACATTCATACTTTTAAGATTTTTCAAATATTTTTTATCGTTAGAGTGTATTAATAGTTAAGTGTTAATTGGTAGTGAATGTGCGAGTGAAACCGTTAAGTGTTTAATATGAGTGTGCTTGTATTTGTTCTTCTGTGGCTAATTGTGTCCGATATTCTGCATCTGATTCACATGTCCCAAATGAGATGCAGTTGATTTTGTCTACAAAATAGCGTACATAGAAAAAAACACAACCACATATCACTTAGAAATTCCACGGGTTCTTTTTATTATACACACATTTTTTTCAAACACTATATTATTTTTAGACTCCCGAAATGTTTATGAAATATGAATATTTTACTTTGAGCTAGCAGCATTATAATTGCCTTACCAGGCTAAGGAGCCTAATCCTTCCCTGCTATTTTGCCCATAACTGTGGTATTTTTCTTGCTCATACATTGTAGCATAAATGTTTGCTTTTATAGTATATTCATACGAAAAAAGTCCGACCAGGTGTCAGCATAAATCCAAACAGGCAAATTTGTAGTGTAAATGTTCGGTTTCATAGCATATTCATACGAAAAACAGCCAAGTTAATTTCAGTTAAAAGCCGAATACTGATCTATCTATCTATCTATCTATCTCAGTCTATTCCACTTTAAATCATTTATTATTTTCTCTTTATATAATCTTCAACTGATGAGAAGTCAAAATTTAATCACTTCTTCCTTAGCCCATTAACCACCCTGTAAATGCTGTAAAAATCGAATTAATCATCTATAAAACGTATTATACCACGGTGAAACAAATGAAATGTATAACTAAGAAATAAAACACTTCTGAAATTTGTTTATTGGGGGGAGGGGTGCAAAAAGGAAAAGGAGTGAGCAAAAGCAAAAAAACTGAGGGGGGAGTCCTTAAAAAGTGCATGAGAGTTCCTAAATCAACTATTTCTTTTACGGCACACACACACACACACACACACACACACACACACACACACACACACACACACACACACACACACCTTTTTTATTGAAATGGATTTGTACTGTTTATTTAGTTTTATTCGCAATTAAAAAAACAACAACAAATATGATTATAACTTCGAAATATCGTAGTTGTTTTGGCTGTAAAAAAAAGAACGTCCCAACTAATTTGAAAAATGAATGATTTAATCCTGTTGAGCAAGTTTTAAAAAGCATCTCATACAAACTAACGCATCTGACGTCACCTATTCTTTATTTCGTTGATAACAAAAAGAATAATCTTTTCACATTACGTCATTGAAGAACTTTATCAAAATATGTCCTCGTTTAGTATAAAATGGGGTGGGATTAAAAAATAACTTGCTAAATATCTTCACCTAAGTTTATTGAGTATGCGTGCCAAATTTTGTTGGGCTGCGCCCATGTTTAGGGCGTTTCTATAGCGTGACGGACAAACACCGTGACACCTCTCCTTTATATATACAGATATTCGTGTATAGATACATATCTAAATCAAGGCAAACCACCCGTATGCAAATTAAGGCGGTCAGAGTTCAATCCTTACTGGGTGGCCTTTGACAGAACTAAGCTTAGTAAATATCTATAGATAAGCGTATATTATGTCTAAAAGTATTTTGTTTTGGGGGAATTATATTTGAAAGTGCCTACGTTCTTTTTTCCTTTTTTAATGATTTGTGACTAGTACTGCATTTGTTGCCCTGAATTAAACTAATTTGTGACTCGTACTGCATTTGTTGCCCTGAATTAAACTAAATAGAACTGTTCAAACTAAGACTACAGCATTTATTGGGAAAAAGTAAAAAAGTCTGAAAAAAAATCCTTTTCATTTTTACCATTGTTATTTTATATGCCATGATGTTAAGTCTCACTTTGTTAGTTGAACAGTGAAACATATCCGATAGAAAACATAATTGAAGAAAAACATAGTGGAGAGAAAACATAGCTGAGAGAAAACATAGTGAAAGAATGGCATAGTTAAAAGAAAACATAGTTCAGAAAAACATAGTTGAGAGAAAACATAGTTGAGAGAAAACATAGTTGAGAGAAAACATAGTGAAAGAATGGCATAGTTAAAAGAAAACATAGTTCAGAAAAACATAGCTGAGAGAAAACATAGTTGAGAGAAAACATAGCTGAGAGAAAACATAGTGAAAGAATGGCATAGTTAAAAGAAAACATAGTTCAGAAAAACATAGTTGAGAGAAAACATAGTTGAGAGAAAATAATTGAAAGAAAGTATAGTGAACATGATAACTTATGATCTTGATGCTATTTTATTCACAACGCAGGATATCGACACCAGTACATCTGAAATGTGTGTGTGTTCGTGTGTGTATGAGTATGTGTGTGTCTTTGATCGCACACGCACGAGTTAAGAAGTGCATTGCATCATTATCTGAAGAGTTATTGCTTTCTTATTTCTAGTAACCTGTTCAAGAAAGTTATTGCACTTTGACCACCTGAGCTGACACCGCCGGGTCTATCGATGATTTCGTTGATATCAGGATTAACTTTTCGTGAAATTGAATCTTAGCTAGAATGGAACATATAACAAGTTAAGAGCAAAGTCGTTTTGTACAGAAAGGAGGAAGAGTAATAAGCTTGGACGTCGTTATACAATCTCTCTTTCTTTAGCATATCAAACTATGGATAATTATGCCAGTGTGCAGGTGTTTTGATAGGAAGAATAGTGATGGGAAGAGAAATGCAATAGGTAGAGTAGGGTTGGGGAGAATAACAAATAATATATAAATATAATGATTCAACCATATACAAAAAGGATTCAAGAGAAATGAAGAGGAAGATCTAGTATATCACAAAATGAGAAACCACAGAAAATAAGGACAAGGAAAGAGGACAAATCTTCATATGAAATGTTAACAAAATATTAAGCAACACCTAAACATATGTCTGGGTTCCTGAGTCTAAAAACAATGCTTTAACATGTGCGTATAAATCTTTGCTTTTGTAAATACGTGCAAGTTAATTCAATTCATTTTAAAACTTATGTGTATTTAATCTTTATAGATGCATTTTTAAAGTTGCATTTAACATTTAAAAACCTTTAATTGGAATATGAATTCATGCTGACATGCGTGTCTTCTCCGTGGCTAAGATGCCTATTTTATCACCGGTGCCAGAAGTCTTGAAGTAATTATGCTTATTTAATAGAACAATACTTTAATATCCTGTATTGGAAATTCCAAGCATTCTTGTAAGATAATCTATTTTTCGCTATTATTAATTATGCTGTAATCTTCAGAGACAATTGCAGTCACCTCATCTGGGGTGTTATATTCCGATATGACATTACTGGGTACTTTAGAAAAAGGCTGATTTTTAACTAAGGCCTAACACAGTTTTCTAGGTGTACTCGTAAATTGATACTCAATTAGTTTATCTAATATCGATTTGTGCCGAAATAATGATAACGGGATAAAATAGTGATTCTGCAATTCCTAAGCTGTAATCACAGTGTTTGAAGAGTTTAGGTCAACACTTAATTATTTACTATCACTTAAAGTATTTGGTTCCAAATCAACCAGATTTATATCGCAAAATTCGCTGCACTGCGTCCGCCTGACCTTTGAAAATAACTGTCCTTTTTGATCCAAGATCTAACTGAAATTGTTTTTACATCATTTAACGATAAAATAATTCGAAACAGTTTTTAGGGGTAAAGATCACAGAAGTAACATAGAGTTGTAATGTGAATACTTCTTGATACGATAAATTAAAGCCCATCTAAAATCGCTCAATATGTGCAAAAATCGTTTAAACTACGTCTAAACGCCGCATTTTGTCACTTTAAGCATTGATTCATTACTAATTATAGACACAAGGGACTCCTATTGAAATTCATCTCTGCACTGTTTGAGATCCTATGATACTTTTCTTTATCAAAGATTTCGCCTGACAAGAAATTACGAAATAAGTTAAGAAGCCTTTGATTTTTATTATTAAAGAATGTTTATGACTTCTTCCATAATATGCATGGCCTTATACTGACTGTCCGTATTGCATTGCATAGTTAACTTTATCTCCCCTTCTTTCTATCTGCCTATGTAAAGGCCGATTATCACATCTAAAGCATTCATAAAATAGTAGGACTTTGGGAATTCCACAGCGCATCCTTTCAGTATACGAATAGAACATAAAGTAATCCATTGAAAAACGCAATCTTATTCTTTGAATTTTTAACAACCAGCCAGTTCTTAGCGACTCTTTTAAAATATTACTTTTTACAATGCAATGGCAGAATAAAAAGCGACATAAACTGTACATGGTTAAATGTTGTTTCTTAAACCATGTCAAAATTTAAAGAATAACATTTTTACTATAAATGAACACTAAATAATGTAAATAGTGGTTTTCTATCTCAACAGAACCATATAGGAGTCTCGGGAGGTGAGATAACATGCGACAGCGTCAGCATGTTTTAGTGAGAATAGGAAGCGTATGCTCACTATAGTGTACCGTGATGCGTGTACCTGCAAAGCTTTCTGATGAAAAAGAAAAAGACTGTATTTCAATCATGCAGGTTTATTCACTTTTCTTTGAAAACAATCTTTGTAGTCGCTGTAGTCAGAGAGAGGGAGGCAGGAAAGTTCTTAAGTAGAAAAGGGCAGTCACTCTATAGGCACGTGTGGGCAAAGGCCTGTGACTAATTCGGTGACCCACTTAAATTACGGTCAAGTACCTCTTTTCGGACTTGGCGATAATTTTCGAAGACAGCGGTTTCTGTGGCTAGGGGACTTATTTGGGGACTTCTGACTTCTTTCAAGTCCCTCTTTCTAACTAACTTTTCTTGGAAATGACCGGGTCTATTTATACTTGCTGGCCGCTCTGGCTCTCTTCGTCTCCATTTTCGCCAATTATCTTTTATCTTATGACACATCTATGCTCCGTGAGAAGTCAGCCCGTTGCGAACACAACTCATCCATCACTAAACTATGTTGGCTTTCCCAGCCGTCATCATTTTTTACTTATCTAGGACCAATGCTGTGAATCTTGGTACCGACCTTTCTTTTGCCAGACTTGTTGTCCCTGTTTCGCTAGATAAAACTCCACGAATCCATTAGCGGATAGGTTTGTTATCAAATGTGATGTCCACGCGAAAATCGCCGCATGGGGTAACTTCTTAAAATTCTGCCGACGGCTCGACCTTTGACACTAAATAGCCTGGTTGTGAATATGTTCTTCTTCCGACCGTGAGAACATTTTTGTTTTCTGGTGTTAACTTAATTAAATTAAAACTGCGGGCTTTAATTAAAACTAATTACATGTACCACTTTCGTTAATGCGGGCTTTAATTAAAACTGATTTACAGGTCGCACTGATCGTAACATAACATCAGGTGGGTCGGTATAAAGAAACTAGCTTAATACATACAAACAGATAACCTGTTAGTTTTTAGGAGTACCTACCGTAGTGAAATAGCTATAACAATTGTCTCGCAATGAATATAGTAGCCTTGTGAAAAATTGAGCATAAACCAACAAATATTCAATCAACCAGTCGTTTGTAGTCATGTTCAATCAACCAGCGTTTGTAGTAATTTTTGAAGATGTTAATAAATTTCGGTCTAAACTTTTTCTGACCTGAGTGAAAATTATGCCATACAATACATTGTTGAAAGTCAAAATAAAAAATACATCGATAATTTTCTGCAGAATTAAACAGTTTAGAAAAGACGAACAAAATCTCTAAGTAGAAGGCAATAAAAGATTTACTGATTTACTCCGCTGGTTCCTTTTTAAAAGGAATAGATTTGCTGGATTCTAAAAAGATTGAACAATAAAAGATCCAGTATATTCTGAAATTGGGACAGCAGCTGAGCAGCAAAGACGAACAGGTTAGTCCTGTTCGCTGTTACAAATGAATTTCTTCATATCGTTGCTCTGTGCCCAACTAAACTTAGTAAATACCAATGTTATATTCTGAGATTTTCTTTTTCTTTTTTTCAACAGACAAAGCAAAACATTGGAATAAATTAGAAATTGATGTCTAACTTGCTGAGTAATTAATAACTTATTAGGAATGGTTTATTATATTAAAATGTCCCTTATTGTGAAATACATGTGTTGATAGAGGCACTTTGCGTAGAAGTATAAGCTTTGTACATACATTTCCACTAATGTTATATTTGCTTGTATTTGTGTCGGATCACAATGAAGCCAAACCAACATGAAACTAATAAAAACGTATGATCGTGAAAGCAATTTCAATATTCAATGGAACATGTTCAGCCAGGTTGGAGAACGGCTGTAGCCACCGCTACACGGGTATACAATAGACACGACTTACGTTATTAAGCACGTTAGGGAGATTTGTGCAATCATTTCTTTGAAACACTCATTCCTTTCATGAAAAACAGGACAAAGAGATAGTATTTTTTAATGCATTCGACTTGTTTTGTTGCACAAGAAAGGCTGATTTGACGCACAGACAGAGAGAGAGAGAGAGAGAGAGAGAGAGAGAGAGAGAGAGAGAGAGAGAGAGAGAGGGTAGTGATAGTAGACAAATGAATAAGAGAAAAATGGAGACAGAGGAAGTGGAGATGGGGAAATAATCAAACGATTTAAAAACTGCATCCCTCAATGCTAAATCAAAGCAAAGTGCCAAGTTGTTGGTTTCTTTTTAACCATTTCCATATCCGACGGAAGATGGGATCGATTATGCAGCGATGCTAAAATGAATCTGCAGTTATGCACAACACTGCAACAAATAGCCGTTCGTGTTATTAATATACTACAGTTTTAAAAATAAATACAAATTCAACTAAACTAGAACATTTTCCCATGTTTCTATTTTGTCAATGATTGTCAGTGATTGTCAATGATTGTCAATGATTGTACAGTAATGAACAGCACAACGGAAGTGCTAATAGTAAAACAGTGTAAATAAGGCTCCAATATGAGTGGAAGATTTACATTTATAGCCTTATATGTAATGTATATGTAATATGTGATATTTTGTTAGAACATGCTGTGCGATGATATATATATATATATAT
>VCCN01007157.1:1939490-1958180 GCA_006491835.1 Architeuthis dux | reverse complement strand
AAGCTATTTTTCTGAAGTACACGTCTGTGCTAAAGACGCAGAGGGCTTTCTATTTAAAAAAATAAATAATTCCACTGACATGCAATATGCATGATAGATGTACCAAAGTGAACAAACATTCGCTACTGTTTAACATGCATAACTTGCGTGATTTTGTTATCATCTCATGGTGCACACTAGTTATTTACTTTTCAGTTGCTGTACACTGTTAAATGCGTACTTAGGTCAGCACTTAGCAGTTTGCAGCTGTAATGCAATTGAATTCACACTAATTGTTGAACATTATTTATCTTAACTCTAACGCTGTGCGAGAATATTGACTCTTGTCTGACAGCAGCATTCTTCGCAAATTTTTCACAACAGCGCAATAGACTTAATGCAGAATGGGTCATGAGACTGACATTGGCACAGTCGGTTGCGCCACGAATAAAAACCCTCGTAATAAATAAACAAGCAAGCACCCTTTGTGCTGTTTTCCGAGAGCTTTTGTAAGATGTGTGTGTGTGAGAGAGAGAGAGAGAGAGAGAGAGAGAGAGAGAGAGAGAGAGAGAGAGAGAGAGAGAGAGAGAGAGAGAGGAGGGTTAGTCAAATAAGGTCGTCCCACATTTAAAAAAAGTTTTAATTCGGGGGAATTTGAGGGAAGGAAGCTATCAACTGTTTATACTGTTTTGTATATTCTTACAAATACGTAGGTTATCAATTTATATAGCCTAATGATGAAGAAACGTTTATTTTACACAACAAATATTAATCCTTGTCAATGCACTATATCAATGGTGAATATTATTCACATTGATCGAACATTATGCAGTGAATATTTAAGATCAAAATTCAGCTAATAACTTCGTGTCAGTCTACTTGATTTGATCCAACCTCGTGCATTATTAATATAATATAGTAAAATATATTTACTATGTATATAATTATTATATTTATAAATATTATAGAATATCATATAATTGGTATAATTTCAGAGTGGAAAAGGAAAAAATCCGATTGATTTCGTGATAGGATAAAATTCTGAGGAAATGGCAAAGCTTTACATGATATTTATTTCTGCAGTCATCTAATCCCAAATGGATCTTTAACCTTAATAATCCTTTTACCAATGATTATCTCACAATTGACTCATTATTTATTGTCAATTTAGGATGTATTAGATTATTCTGATGGTACGGTCCGAACATTTGTTCTAATACGCTCTGACGTTGGGTATCCAAGAGAGATTTATGAACAGATAATCATAATCGAATAAAGCGAATTTCATTAACGATAATGCTATAGACATCTCACAATATTTCATTTTTTAATAACTTATACTTTCGATTTATGATAGTTTACAAGGTCAGCAAGGAAATACAAATTAAAAGAAATATATAAGTCTATTTTAAATCCTCCCCATTCTCTCTAGTAAGATTTGTGCATCAATTTTATCTGATGCGCCAACTTCAAACTTTCTACTTAAAATGATTATATTTTCCCCGTTAGAAGCTTAGTAGCATGCACTGATTTGACCAATTGACACTTAGAAACCACTATTTCGTATTTCTAAACCCCATAATATCCACACAATTAAAAACAAAGTTTGATATATTCATAAAGCTAGGTCGCTAGACAAAACTAAATATAACATGATTATAGTAAGTTAAATAATTATTAAAGTTCTTAGAATTATTATATGTCTAATCTTTTCTATTTTCTTGCAACGTTCTTGAACAATTTGGCGCTTTGGATATTTTATTTTAACGCTTATCTGAAAGAAGAGGGTGTTGAAATAGCTACGATATCTTGCGTTTATTACCGCCTGAAAATCCAAATATTTTCAGAGGTAATAGGGAAGAATATAAATAGTTCCATCTGAAAATCTATACGTATACGTTTTAATGAAAACTTGATCGTTATTATAATCTTGTACACATTGTGTGTACGATGTTGAGTGATATTCCTATAACAGATGAGAATCAGCTGAAATCGACGATGAAAGGAAAGTTTAATGTCACACCATTTTCCTTATAGGGGAGAGAATAATAGAAAAAGCATGCACATTATGATACAAGCATGAAAATTGGTGTGTTTGTTCTCCAGAGGTTTCTGATTAAATTTGCCAAGATGGTGGCTATTTTTCAAGATGGCCGCCAAATTGGCCTTTCGAAGTTGATTTGTTTTCATAGAAATGTGTGTAGTCGGCCGATTTGAATGATATTGGTATCGATTTGTATGTTTTAAAACAATCTACACTATTTTCTCACTAGTTTAATATTGGAATACTGATTTTAGTGATATAATATGAAATTAGTAATGGAAGAGTAACAAAAAAGATTCCGAATATAACTTTATTGGAAAAGTAACAAAAAAGAACGCCAATATAACTGTGCAAATGTGAATGTTACTCTAGCTGCTACTGCTCACATATGCAGCCACAGAGTGCAGTGCACGAGAGTTAAAGCACTTGCATCTCCGGTTGCAACCTTTCTCACAGGAACACATGGCCAGTTCTTGACAGCTGGTTGCAATTGGAGTAATATTGACCAACATATCTGCCATGTCTCTCCTTTCTGTGTCCATCCCCAGTCAGCATGATTGCTGGTGTCTGGCCTGGAGATGGTAGTCTGGCCATAGCCTGATAAGCAGCATGCCTGGTGTGCTCTCTGAGGGTTGGCTGTGTTGTTGGAATTGAGTTGTACGGGCTCTGCTTGCGGGCAAAGAGATTCAGTCTTGCTTCGTTCACATCAGTGGCTCCGCTTGATCTGTCATACATAAGGCCAACGAATCTTTCCAGCCGTTGCAGGTCAAGATCACTAACTGTTGTTGGATGCTGGCTGAGATTGGTGACACACCATCCATGGACCTCCTTGTGTTGCTAATGGCATCTTCTCCTTTTGTGACGATGGGTATACTTGTCATTTGTGCTTCACACATCTTCTGCTCAAGGAAGTGAAACATCTCAGTGTAATTGCTGTCATCTCCAGTTGTTTGGGGTATTACTGGTTCCTGTCACTCTTGCCCTCATTCCTTGGCCCCTTTCTTTTTACCTGAATTCAGATTTCAGGCTTGACTTTTTGTACACATCAAACACTATGTTCACCCTCTTGAACTTGGCACTGTAGGATTCCACTTTCTGGATTATGTCTTCTCTAGCATAGTCATCAAATGTCTTTGAGGTTTGTGGAGGTAGAGCATTGATTAGTGCTGAGCCATATATGATGACTGCATCTCCTCCTGGTTCTCTGTCTGGAATATTCACTTGTGCTTGAAGGATGTCAGCCAGGTGTGACTTATGGCATGTATAAAGCCTGTCACTGTCACTGAGAGATGTAGGACACGACTGGTTCTCATGCTTGAAGAATTCTTGCAAGTCACAATGCCTGTACTGGCATGAGATGAAGAGTCTCGAGAACCGACAGTCATCTGTCAGCACCTTCTCTTTAGAACTGTCCCCGCCTTGCTTTAAGACTTGTTTAAAGAGAGAAACTGCGTTCCTAGTGATAGAATGAACATTCATATTTATTCTGTAGTCCTTTCATGATTGACTGGAACTGCTCTTTGCCCCGGTGGTGAGATGTACCAACAATATCGGCAAGAGATGGGTCTACAATATTCTTCGTATCTAGTACTAGTAGGTCTGACACTTCTTGGAATGCGTTGTCAGTCTCCAGCAACATTACAGATAGCGCTTTCACCTACTCAAAGAAAGATCTCTGGGAACTCAGTGTCTGCTTATGTCTGCTGCCATTTCTTTTGCATCTTTCACACCTGACGCAGCCTCGTATTCAGTTACTAGGCAACGCACCGGGACCAGCTACCATCCACCTACAAAGTGCTACCCGGTATTCTGTCAATCCAATGGCTGCCCCATCTCCTTTGATGACTGGATTATTTCGTCCATGGGCTTGTTCAATCGCCAGGCCAGATAATTCTCTTCTAGACTTGTGAACAACACAGTTTATCTTGTGAAACTCCCTAGCCACTGGATGTCTCGGAGGTGAACTTAGATCCACGATTGACTTTGTTGTTTGCAAAGAAGTAACATGCCAGTTCTGAGAGTGCTTCACAATACAGGTCGACGAAGCCTTCTTCTCCGAATGAGCGGATCAGGGTGAAAATATCCAGCACCAGACGTCAGAACTGGAATTGTGGACTCTCTAGCCTACATTGTTCATACCAGTTTCCAAAGCTAAGATCTGATCGGCCAGACTCAGTAGAGTAGTAGTCCGTCAACAACAAGTCATTAACCCCTTGGCCGGCTAATGATAATGCGATTATTCGTTGCCACAATCTTTGCAGTTCCTCTTTTTCACATCCAGTTTTTGTAAATTAGTCATATATATAATATAATTCATGATACACTACTTTTATACACTTAAAAACAAACTCTTTATTTAAACCAATCGAACCGTGATAACTCTCATAAAATTAATATGTTTACAATTGAAAAACTTAGATTTCATTATTTCTAAAATAAGAAAAACCCTGAAACACCAAACTGCATGCTTGTATCATAAAGTGCACAATCCCCCATACATATTTTTTTTGTTATAATAAAACCCATTTTGTGCACGAATTAGAAGCAGTACAACATTTTTTACATATTAACATGATATACATCGGCATGTGTTGTCTAACATTTGATTAGATAAATATCGCTGAATTCTCCCTGTTATGTGCTTTTAACGAATTATCATTCAATGGATCAAAGAGTAGGAGGGTATAGTAAGCTTTGTACAGGCAACACACTTGGACGTCAACAAAGAGTATGGTGATAGGAATCGCAACCTAACATCTACCGAAGAAATACACACGTTGTAAAAATCAAAACAAAACAAAAATGTTGAGTCTATTCAGAATAATGACGTTAGACACATTCTCAACACATTGTTACATGTTAATATATAAAATAATTATATTACAATAAACGCATTGTTCTTGTAGCAAAATTAAGATTAAATCTTTTTGTGTTAATCTTCCTCGTGTTATACAGCCAACGAAGAGAGCGGAACGTCAGCTTCAGAATCCTTAGGCAATTAACTAAATTAGGTTCATAGAAATATTGAAATTCACGTATCTCACGATTCCTAAGAATATCACGCAACATAAAAACAGTACAGGGATATATGAATGTAATCTCAGAAGAACGCTTAATGTTTTTCTATCGATTACACGAACCTCCTAATTTCTACGCCGAATCGTCAGATTCTCAGAATTCTTTACTATTTAATTCCTTTTTTGTTTTCAGTAAAACAAAAATCTATCGTAAT
Source organism: Architeuthis dux (assembly GCA_006491835.1). Taxonomy (NCBI): domain Eukaryota; kingdom Metazoa; phylum Mollusca; class Cephalopoda; order Oegopsida; family Architeuthidae; genus Architeuthis; species Architeuthis dux. Next base: position 1,952,925 of record VCCN01007157.1, on the reverse strand, counting down.
TTATTTACTATAAACTACAATATTTTTATTTGATACCTGTATAATTTTCGGAGAACCCTTTCTGTTTCATTTTTATGGCTTTAGATTGAACCGTTATAATTGAAAGGAAAAGGTTGCATGTATAAAAACTATGTATAGTCTTGCATGTGCGTGGCTGTGTGTGTATGTATTCTGTGCATGTTTACGTGAAATTGTTTTCTCTTATGAGAAGCACAGGAAATGCCAGAGACATACATTCTGGGAACATTACATTTTAACTTACGCTACAAAGTATCAAAGGACTGAGTCGATTTTTAAATTATGATTTTAACCTTTAAATGACTTCAAGAACCTGAATTTATATTTCATCATAGTTTTCATTGTATAATTATCCTTTACAATCTTATAACAATGAACAGGCTATAACTTTTCCCTATGAGCCCAGATGCAGAAAGCTTAAAATGTTTGCCTTTAATTCAAAGTGTAAATATATGCATATAAACACAGAGAATGAAAGAGATGAAAAAGTAGAAACCTCTATATTTATTAGCTTTCTGATCTACCTATAACTGCCAGCGTTTGTTTGTTAATTCGACATATGGTAGACAATAATTACTTTCTAGTGGTTGTGAGTTTGCCAAAACGCTCAAGATTTTCCAAAAATATTTGTTAGATTTGTGATCCGTCCAAAAGCAACATTACCGCGGACCAACTATTTGTTTTAGTATCCAATATTATCAGCGTCTCTGCTGATGAAGTAGGTAAACATTGAGACGCTTACATATTTGTGCATACGCTCAGCATACGTATGTGTACACATCCATTTACGCACCCCCCCCACACACACATGTATAATATCAACATGTACACAGACACCTCTATCTATCTATCTATCTATCTATCTATCTATCTATCTATCTATCTATCTATCTATCTATCTATCTATCTATCTATCTATCTATCAGTTTATTGGCGCTAATAACAGCCAGAAGCATTTTGCTTGTGTCAGCTATGTCAAACACCTTGCAACACAATTAGCGATTAAAATCAAATGTTAAAGCTTCAATACCAACACACCGATATCAAAAGCAAACATATTGCCCATACTTTGTATGTTGATGAAATATTTACTAAGCTTAGTTTTGTTAGGGACTAAGACACATTAACGATATATCCAGTGAGAACTTAACTCTCTAAACTAAATGTTTGGAAAGTCACACATTAACATTCAACTTTCATTGACATGCGAGAAAACCTATTTCGGTAACATTATCGAGGTACTTTTTGTACGACTTCGATAGATATCATAAACATATTAGTAAGAAATACAAGAAAACATCATGGTAGAGTCTCAGAAAATTGTAAAGATATCGAATCAATTTTGATATCGCGCGAATTTATGTAGATTTGCATATATAAGCGTGTGTGTTTATACATAAACACGCACGCACCCGCACACACACACACACACACACACACACACACACACACACACACACACACACATATATATATATATACTAGTAAAATGCACAAAGACATAGTTAGGGCTCTCAAAAGTGTAGGTTTAGAGTGGAAATCAAATCCAATATAAAGATGGTGAGCTATTTAGATATTTAACCTAGACAATAAAACGTACAAAGCCTTCATAAAAGAAAGCCAGACCCCGCTATATATTAACACAAAGTCAAATCATCCCCCAAATATAATAAAACAAGTACCTAAACCCACAGACAAAAGAATAGCTAGCAACTCCTACAATACCGAGGTGCTTGACGAAATAAAAGGTATATACAACAATTCACTCAGTATGAGTGGCTTCACAACTACCTTGAAATTAGTACAGGTCCCCCCCAAAAAAACTAAAAAGAAGAAAAAGAAAGTGTATTTGGTTCAACCAGTAAAACAGTTAATTGTAATATTGGTAAAATATTCTTAGGACTAATAGACAAATACTTCCCCCAAAATAATCCACTTAACAAAATATTTAATCGAAACACTATAAAAATTAGCTACAGCTGCACTAACTATATGGCCAACATAATTAGCACCCACGACAGAGAGCTTTTAAACACCGATAGCGATAGAACTAGAAAAAACAACTTAACTGCAACTTTAAGACCCCTGAAAAATGTCCTGTAAAGAAACAATGTCTGACCAAGAATGTAATATATAAGGCGACTATACGCATAAAAGAAGAACCCAATATAGTGAAATATTATTTAGGTGCTTCAGAATCGAAGTGGAAGAATAGATTATATAACCATACCAAGAGTTTTAAACACACACGTATAAGTTTAGCACAACTTTGTCGAAATATGTCTGGGAATTAAAGGAAAAAAGGATCACCCTGAAATTAGTTGGGAAATACTCACTAGAACAGCCCCACCTACAAGTTTTAGTGGAAAATGTCTAATCTGCCTAGAGGAAAAGTATAGGATGTTATTATTCAGAGATAGGACAAATTTGCTTAATCAGAGAGGTGAAATTATATCACGTTGCAGACATGAAGACAATTTGAAACTTAAATTGACATAAATCCACAATTTTGCCTATGAAGTATAACGTGAATTTTGTAATTCCTCATGTCTGAAAACCATGATTTAGCCTTTGAAAGTACTCAGATATGTCAACTGGGAGACGAAATTCTGTCTTTTTTGGAACATTTTGGTACCCTAAATGTAGAATCATGGGAGGAGGGGGGTGTACGGTAGGCCCTGCTGGCCCCCGGCCTAAATAGGATAACAGCAACAGAACGTAAATGACAATTGCGCTCGGAATATAGGTATAATAAGCGCAACACGTCGGAATGAAGCGAAGTAAACGTGTACATACTTAAACACACCTGGCACGAGAATGAAAAGTTCAAATTAAGACATTATCAAGTAAATAACTGAGCGAATTCTTAGTCAATGTTACAATAAATATTTACGGACGATCTTAGCCAAGTAAAAATGGTAGGCAATTTAAATCTATCAAACATTCACATTTTAAATCCCAAGCCATAGGCATATTTACACGTATAGTATTTTAAATGCATATAGTATATGGAATGTGGTATTAATTGAAAGCCTACAATATAAACACAGCAGTTCTTACAGAGAGATAGGGAAATTCTTTTCACCCCTTGCCTTACTGGAACCAGTGTGAATGGTATTAAGTGTTGAAGAAATTCCAGCGATAACCCAAAAAGAAAAAAGTGTGGTGAATGGAGATAATAAAACTCCCAGTTGTGTTATCACCAATTCAGTTTGAAAATCGTATTAAACGTAAAACAAGTTATCGCTGATTTCGCTTGTCCGTGTTATTTCTTTCATAAGATGTATATCGCTCTGCCGATTCTAAGGATTGTTTCTTCTTTATACAGGTATTGAGCACTCTTTACGGATATCGTCGCTACATACACCCGATCTACCGATTTATATTATGAAATATTTTACTTTCTCCGACTATCATATATATATATATATATATGATAATTATAATGACATTTATTAATTGAGAGCATATATTTGCCCGGCGCCGGTGTGAGCGACTGCTAAACGAGTTGCCTAAATCGTAAATGCGAATAAATAAACGAACTCCGTGCGGGGATTGAAACCGCGTCCACCTCGGAAGCTACCTTATACGCAGGTACTGCTCTAACCGACTGAGCTAACGAAGATCTCGTGGTAGGCAGGAGTTATTTAATCATACACTTTGTTGGCTTCTCCATTCTCACGTTCGTATTTAGGCATGAATATAGTGTGGCTCTCGATGTCGACAGTATGACATCAAATGATGTATAATTTGAAATCCGACAGAATATGATAATTATAATGACATTTATTAGTTGAGAGCCTATATGTGTGTAAGACTGCTAAACGAGCGGCCTAAATCGTAAATGTGAATAAAAAAACGAACTCCGTTCGGGTATTGAACCCACGTCCATCCTTGGAAGCTATCTTATACGCAGGTACTGCTCTAACCGACTGAGCTAACGAAGATCTCATGGTAGGCAAGAAGGTAGCTTTCAAAGTGGACGCGGGTTCAATCCCCACACGGTATTCGTTTCTTTATTCAGACAACCTATGGTAAGTGTTATATGCAAGATAATATGGATAAAACAACTATATTCATATTGATAATTTCATCATTGATTTCGACCCCATTAGAAAATTATAAACTATCCAATAATATTTAAATTCTAATAATCAACCCAGTAACTAGATGTGCACGTTACCGATCCATTTATGTCTTTACTATGTGAAACAGTTTCCTAACTTTGTTATACTAATTAAAAATATAATTTTAATGATTATGATCTCAATTAGGTTATCTATATAATAATAATAGTTTTTTTCTGCTGTATGTATGTATGTTACTGTAACCCAGCAAAAACGGCACATGATAGGCAGAGTGTTTTAGCGCTACACCATCCAATGCTCTAACTTTAAGAATAAAACAAATCTGGGTGATTTTCAACTATTACATTATGTTTTATGAGGGGGTTTCAATTTACAGTATAACTATAATGCTGAACTAGACACTTATTTTGCGGCCACCGATTGTGACGTCGAAATAGAACAAGAGAACGTTTATTCTGAAAGAAATTTCTTTTTGAAGTTATTTTTTTTTACCAAACCTCATATTCTGATCAAACTTTTTTGGGTGGGGGGACTTTTTTATTGGTCAAAAGTGTGGAGAAACTTTATTTCCTTTTTTGGAAATAATAATTATTATAGAGTAGTTTCGCTTATTTATTTATTTATTTATTTATTTATTTATAAGTGATTTGACATCGAGCTTAATGGCCGGCGAATAGTTATAATTAGTGGTTAGAAGAATTAGCACTTATGCATATACAGGTCGTACGTACAATTTACAAAGTTAACACATATGAAGGAAGAACAATATAGATTAATATTAACTTTAGATTTCCTAATGTAATGAACCATACATTTCGATTTTAACGATACGTATAAAGTATCAATTTACCAGTTAAAATGTTCCAATGTATAAAGATAAATAAGAGCGAAAAATACACTCTACATAAAACCGTTAGACAATGGATGAGCAAAGAGGATTAAAGTTATCACAAGAATTATGTTGTCAGTTGTCTGAATTTTATAGATATTGTTTAACTGTTAACGCATTCTTTTAGTAGATGAAGTATCGTAAAAGAAAAATGAAACAAATTGTTAATAATGTTTAACTGTTAATTAAACACTTTTCATAAATGTAACAACATGTAATATACAAATAATGATAAGATTCAAGGCTCGATATATCAATATCATCTTCCATATCGATAGCAGAAAGCAAAAGATTCGAACACACCCTTCTGGACGAAATAAAGGCTTTTGTTCGGCATTCCGTGAAGGTTACCGCATATGATAGACAGCTGAAGAAGGCCTGACAGTGGCCGAATCGTTGTAAGAGAAACAACTCAGTTAAGAATGCAAGATCGTAAGAATTAATGTATTATAATTTATTTAAATTGATTAAAACAATTAACCTTTAAGCTTGCCAAGATATCTTATGATGCCAATCACCCATTAGAAATATGTAGCATGAGTAAGTTGATTGTTTTCGTCAACTTGTTGAAATTTACAAATAAACGGAGTGGTTTGTATGACTTAATACTCATTCAATGGCTGGTTGGTAGTAGATTAAACTTACATCTTAAGTTAGATAAAGATAAAATGCTCTTCTTTGTAATGACATAAATGTGATGAAAATAAAAACCTTGCCTCATCGAGACGCATGCTAATTTCAATTATAGCCAATAATGCCATTAGAAGTCACCCATTTCATTCTAACCACTTTTGAACAATTTTACTTAGTAATTCAGGACCAATGTTACCAACAATCTACTGAGCCAAACCAAACTACTACTTTCAAATACATACCTGCTCAGAGAAATTGCTCAGCAGAAGAGAAAAAACGTTTGTGATGCTTGAAAGTGCGAATTGATATTCAAGCTTTCAGCAAGTCTTCAGAGCACTGGCTAACATTTAAGATTTTCAAGGGACACATACAGAAAGTTTGTGATTAGAAAAACTCACACACACACACACACACACACACACACATATGGGATAGTAAAAGAGGTAGGAAACGGCCAGACACAAGATGGCGGGACGAGATAGAAAGGTTTGCCGGCAAGACTTGGCAGAGATTAGCACAAGATAGGTTGTCATGGAAGGAGATGGGAAAGGCCTTTGTCCAGCAGTGGACTTATAACGGCTGATGATGATGATGATGATATATATATATATAAGCGTTCACACTGCGAACATTCTAACTTGCATTGATCATCGTCTGATATGGAACAATCTTTCGTGCAAGTTAGAATGTTCGCAGTGTGAACGCTTGGTACATTACCCGTGTACGCAGCTCCCTGCTTACCAACAAAGCCACTTTTTAATAAAGGATTACGATAAATATATCTGCATTCCATGCATTATCATACCACACTATGTGAGTGACATCATGGTGAAGAAAGCGAACTTTCAATCAACAACTTCGATCTCGAATGACGACCACGAACTACGACGCAAGGAAAGTTCGGCCGAACAATCTGTGACAGATGGCAATTACGAAAAGGGGTAGCGGATAATTATAGAAGTATTGACGAAAGAATGAACAAAGTAAGCGAATCTTAGGCAGATAGGGTCAAACGTTCTTTGCCAACAACAATAGAAACGCAAAGTGTAACATTTCGACATAATTCAAGGAACAGAAAATAAGGAACTTGTTAAAAAAAAGGAGCGCGTGGTTCGAGAAGAAAACCTTTTAATCCATGGATTTTCCGAGCCATCTGAAATAGTGGGAAACGGCAAAGACAAAAACACCATCGAAGAACTGCTTAGAACAATAGAGGTCGAAGCAACTCCTGAATTCATTACAATACTATCTAAACGTAATGAGGCGAGATCGCGACCAATCAAGGTCAAAATGAGCTCTTTAAACGAGAAACAAATGTAACATGAGTAACCTGGCTAGACTGAAAAGTACAAGATCAGCGTCACTGATGACTACACAGTTGAAGAACGCCAGGGGATCAGAAATAAGGTTAATGAAGCAATGACAGAGGCGGAGGGCGAAGGTAAATATATTTGAGAAGTCTGTGGTAGTCCAAAACACGGACTGCGCCTAGTCAGGTTCACGAAAGTCGAATCGGCAGGCCAAGCTCACCACCATTAAGTAATAACATGAATATAATATGTAAGTTGGAATTAAAACTGTCAACCAACCAGACATAATACTTAATTCCAAAGAACCAGGTAAATCCAATTAGTGACGTTTTATTGGACATAGATGGATATGATTGTTTTTAAAACTTTTAATTCAGGTAGTTGTGGTGTCGCCATTTACTATAAATATACGTTGAAGGTAAGCGAAGTTGAGTTTTCTAATGATGGTTGAAGAGATCATGTATGGCTAGAAATTCCAACGGAAAATGATGATTCGTTGCTGTGCAGATGTTTCTACAGAACACAAATGATTCTGACATCAGTGGGTGTATTCAAAGCACGAAGGCAATAACATGGCTAATACGGACAGCTTACCAACGAAATACTGACCTATTAATTCCTGGAGACTTCAACTACAAGAATATCGATTGGACAAATGTGTATGCGCTAACTCTACAGGGCTGTTTCCTATTCCAGCACGTTACTGAACCAACACGATACCGAGAGGGCGAATTTATTGGATCTAATTATTTCAAGCGAAGAAGGTATGGTTCACGATCTATCATACCAGCCACGACTTGGTGAAAGTGGCCATGTCTGTCTATGGTTCAACGTATTACTAACACAAACACAGAAAAGACAATGCTACCCTTTTCAAAACATCCTATGAAGCGGTAAGAGAAGACATTTAGCTGCACAATTGGTTTGAGCAACTAAATTCTACCTTTAAGAAAGACTACGATACCTTTTTTTAATATTCTCTGCTCAGCATTGGAAGAACAATCCCCGTTGAGCAAACCACCAGTTAAGAAGAAAAACATATATGAACAAGAAAGAAATCCGATTGAAAAAACCTGAAAGAAAAACTCTGGAAAAGATAGGACCAAGTACGACAGAGAAAAGTATATTCAATATAAAAATGGTCTTCGAGCAGAAATTTAAGACAGGATTTCCAACAAATCCTAGCGTTCAATGTTCAAGGAAAACCGAAAACGTTTTCGAAATATGCTAAATCTAGGTTAGAAACAAGACAACCGATTTCATCTTTTTAAAAAACGAACGGCTTAAAAGCAACAACTCACAAGGAAAAAGCAGATGCATTAAATGAATTATTTACCAACGAGAATTTGCAAAAGGTTTCATCTTTGTCGTGTTTTTGAGGTTCGTTCGTGTATAGAAATTACATCCGAGACAGTTAGTACACAATTGAATGAACTCAACCCGATTAAATCACCAGGGCATGACATATTATTTTGGAGAACTTGTAGATTCTATCTACGTTCCGTTATCTATCCTTTTCAATAAATCTCACTTAAGGAAGGGGAACAGAAGAGCTGGCGCAAAGCAATTATAACCGCAATCTACAAAAAGGGATTGAGAAATAGACCCGTTAGTTTAGCGTCAGTGATCTCGAAAATCATGGAATCGATAGTAAGAGATGCAATTGTAGCTCATATGGTGAAGCATAACTTACTGGCTGGTGACAAACGCGGATTTGTGCCTGGCAAGGATTGTATAACACAACTGATGCTGTGCCTAGAGGGATGGACAAAAATGATTGAAAAACGGCGAGGCCTTTAATGTTATTTACACGGATTTTGCCAAGGCGTTTGACTCAGTTGCACATGAACGACTGCTACTTAAATTGGAAAATGTAGGTATAAAAGGTGATTTGCTGAAATGGGTAAGGTCATTTAAGTGAGATAAAATGCGTAAACGTGGAGGGGGGTCACATCAGAATGGAAAGATCTGTGCTAGGCCGATACTTTTTGTATGGGGTCTTTATTTCCAAGTGGATATTAAAACACTAAACTGATTACATCGCTAAAAGACAAATCCTACGAGGACCGCTTAAAGTAATTGAAACTTCCATCCCTGGTCTACAGAACGAGGAGTCATGATCCAAATGTATAAAAAATCATGAATGGGTTAGTGCTGATAATATGCTGTTCATATTTTTCTCCTTTAATATAGAAAGTTTCATATTTATATAAGTTTATATTTATATAAGTCTCACAGTCTTAAAGCATTTAAGATGTTACTATGGAACATTTTAACTAAAGATCTTGCCTACGGAAATGTCTTTATGTTCTGTTTGTTTATTTCATTATTTGCCGTGTAAGTCAATTATTCACTAGTAACTGTAAATGAGATGTTCAGAGGGATTTATGTTTTACAAAGAATTAGATCTTATAGTACTATAAGTACAATTGTAGGGATCATCAGTTGTTTGTCATCTAATATATATATATAGCGCCGCTTAGGATTATTGGCACCCTTGAATTTCTTTGTATAACCTGTATAATATCTCCAGAGATAAATGGAAATCTACCAATTTTTTATCATCAGAATATTTTAATAGGATGTAATAATTTAAAAGAAGAAATCGAAAATGTGATCTGGACAGTAATATTGGCAGCCTTCCTTTACATTTGATTGCACACCACCTTTGGCAACAATGAATGCCTCCAAACAGTTTCTTGCCGCCATCTATAAGCTTCTTACACTTGTCAGCTGGTAGTTTCCCTAACTCCTCCTTTGCAATCTTTTCTTGAATGTTTTCAGTATTGCTGCGGTGTATGGCACGCATTGAAAACATGACTCCATATTTCTGCTTTCTCCAAAGATTTTCAAAGGAATAGTGATTAGGGCTCATTGCTGGCCAGTTTTAAACAGTTCATTTCCCCTTTTTCAACCGTTCTTGTGTGCTTTTGATTGTGTGCTTTTGATTCTTTTTTTATTGTGCTGGAGCATCCATGATCTTCGGAGGATACCTGATTTTCTTACACTGGGTAGCATATTTTGCTCTGAAATCCCTTAATAATCCTGTGAAATCCTCAACCAATGTTGGCACCCTTCTAGTAGGAAACGACCAGACGCTAAATGGAGGGATGCGCTATAAAGGTTTGCTGGTAAGATATGGCATAGGTCAGCGCAGTCTCGGTCGTCGTGGAAGGAGGTGGGAAAGGCCTTTGTCCAGACTTATAATGGCGGATGATGATATATGTATACGTAGGTACATCAATTTGACCGAAAAAAGCAACAAATATCTCCTCTCTTGTCATTACACTTAATTCAGTGGTAAATATTGATCGCATAGATCGAATATTATACAGCAAAAATCAAAGCCCACCTAATAACCAAGTGTCATACTACAGACGTATTGATACACTCCGGTATATCAGCACAACTATAAGTTAACTATACATATTGTGATTAGACCTCGTCAAAATTGACTAAAGGGGCAATAACTTTCAGTTGCTACTGCATGTAGACTAGTTATGGAAGAGCAGTTTCATCTATGTGCTCACTCACCCACTCTCGTCTCCGTCAACCATTGTGGCATGCTAGTGACGAAAACTGTTGTTAGCATACCTGGTAATAGGACAGAACGTAGGGAGAAGTGGATGCATGATTTTCCCAATTAAAGTAAACATGAGGATTCTCAGGTGTAATTAAAACTCGCTTCACCAATTCTGTTTTCTGTTCCAATAACCGTTACGCCATCACAATAACAACTTGTGGCACACATTTGAGATAACATAGCTGTTGAAGAAGACTATTTACTGGACTAGTTATTACCCGTGAAAACATTCATGGATATATTTGAATTTCTATGAGATTAATCTTTATAGAAAAGAATAAACACACACACACACACACACACACACACACACACACACACACACACACACACACACACACACACACACATTCATAAATACTGGCGGCCGTAATGCATTTGGTAAAAATATCTACCCGTGATTCTGTGGAGATCGAATGGTTTTTTCACATTCTCTTCCTTACTTTAAGAATTAATAGTTCACTACTTGAAAGCTGTTAATAATGTAAATAAATATGTTCATCTTATCAATTTCATCTGAGGTTTTAATAAAAAGTGACTGCACCCGTTCATGTGGAAAAGTCCATTGTTTCAATAGGTGGGTAGGGGAATTTCTAATCGACAAAAGTGTTACCTCTAAGTGGAAGAGTCCATTGTTACGGACAAATAAACAAACAAGAGAAGTTGCACCGTTCATTATATCCCCGTGAACCTCTATCCTACTTGAAATGACGTGTGTTCACATACACATATTTAAGAGCACACACGCATACCTGTATATTGTTTTGCATATATGTACGCTTCGAGATAAGCAAGCAAGAAACACTAGATCTTAATAAATGATAAATGAATTCTTCCCTGTCTACATTCTTGTATTCATTCTAAAATATAAGCGATATAGATATTCTTTGGTTGTATTAGAGAATAAAAAGAATAAAATGGAAATCGATTTCGGATATGAAATTATCTGTTTCGGCTCACATAGATTTTATTTCTCTCTTATTTGATGTCTATTACTTTTTTGTCTTTGATTATTTCTATATTTTCCCTGATACAAATATTCATGTTTAAAAGATTTCAAAACTTTACCACAAGTCAAGAGGAGGTTATAGAAACAGATAAAAGAAGACTTCTATTTTATCTTTTTTTTGTACATTTATTCCTTTTTTGGTGTCTGTAGACAGGCAGATGTTATCGACGTTTAAAATAATCCAAAATTAATAACAACATTTGATCTATTCTCAAACAGTTAAACATTAACACACTCTCGTGGTCTTCCCCAAACACCAAATTGATTAATATACTACTTCATACCAAAGGCAGACAAGTACAGATATCTGGTATCTCTCGACCTTGACATGGACTGTTAGAACCTTAAAAACACAGTAAAGATTTTAGTTAGAATTTCTCATTTAAGATTAATGGATTTCCACCGAGAGAAACAATCATCTGAGCTGGCTGTTTGCAAACAACGAATTTTATTACTGTCTTGAGCTCTTTACATCAATAATTTCTTTTTAGAACCAATTACAGCTACTTGTGATATTTGGTAGAGAGCTGTTAGTGTATGCAACTTGTTTTCTTGTATGTGTTAGGCAGCCGAGGAGTTGCTGCCAGTTAAAACGAACAAAGAAAAATGAACTTCATTTCAAGGAGCCGAGGAGTTGCGATAGAAACTACTGAGGCAGATGGTTTATCATGGAAAAGATAAAGCGTTGGTAATGGCCGTAAATGAAAACTACTTGTACACCATGGGGAAAGTTGAAGATCTAAATGACTCATCAGGAACAGGTATACGGATGTCAGCGTAGACTCTCAAAGACGTTCACCTAGATAGACATTAAATGTGCAGGAAGAAAAAGTGAAATACTGCGACACAATATATTATTCAAGGAAAAGTCACTAGAAGTATAAATACAGCTCAATATCTTGCACTTTCTCACAATGTCTTACTAGAAACACCTAGAATAGACAAAGCTAAATGTGGCATGAAAAAAAAGCTACTGTTAGGTTTACCATAGTAAATAAAACATATGAAGGAGATGAGATTTTATCGTTCAATAGATAGAAAAATAACTGACAGAAGGAAATATGGAGAAGAATTATGGAGTTTACACTCGTCTTAATAAGCAGTTTTTAATGTTTTACGCACTAATATTTTGCAGTTTTTGTCAAGCCAACATTTTCCCGACACACACACACACATGCACGCGCGCACACACACACACACACACATACACCCCCCACACACATGGCATATGACAGAGAAGTCTTTAAATGAAAAAGAAACAAAATACCCATTTGGTGCGCTTAATATATTAATGTTTCTTTTCGAGACCAAACACGTTACCCAAGGCACGACGAAATATCCGAGGTCTGTTCGGAAAGTAACCGACTGTTTTCAATGTTTTACTCACTAATATTTTGCTGTTTTTGTCAAGCTGACATTTTCCCGACACATACACACAAAAACAGACACATACACATGCACACACACACGCGCACACCCACACACTCACACACACATGCACGCACACGCACACGCACACATACACACGCACACACACACACATATGCACATACACACACACACACACACACACACACACACACACACACACACACACACACACACACACACACACACACACGGCATATGACAGAAGTCTTTAAATGAAAAAGAAACAAAATACCCATTTGGTGCGCTTAAAACATTAATCTTGCTTTTCGAGACCAAAACGCTGCCTAAGGCACGACGAGATATCCGAGGTCTGTCCGGAAAGTATCCAGCCATTTAATATTAAGGAAACAGGCTAGATAAGGCAATTGAGCCTTATTCTTTTTCAAAGTCACCTCGCATACTTTAGTGCGGGGGCCAGCAGGGCCTACCGTGCACGCCCCCTTGATCCTACATTTAGGGTACCAAAATGTTCCT
>VCCN01007157.1:1884332-1896332 GCA_006491835.1 Architeuthis dux | reverse complement strand
TACAACAAACCACCCTGTTTGGCCTTTGTAGATTATTAGAAAGCATTTGAATGTGTAGAACACGCAGCATTCTTCAACGCAATGCGCGAACCAGGCGTTAACGAGAATTACATTATCAAATTATCCAAAACATATACGAAAATGGCACTGCAATAATTAGACTACATAAAGATACAATCAAGATAAAGATAGCAAAATGAGTAAGACAAGAGGATACAATATCACCTAAACTATTCACAACGAGCCTAGAAAGCATCTTTCGGAAAACTGACTGGGAGGGAATGGGAATAAACATAGATGGAGAATACTTAAGCAACTTAAGATTTGCCGATGACATTTCTATGACGTCAGAAGCATCCGAAGAATTACAAAACATGTTAACCGATCTAAATAGGGAAAGTAAAAAGTAGGATTACAAATGAACAGAATGAAGACAAAAGTAAGTCCTCAAAAAGGTAATAAAGATAGAAGGTGATATTCTAGAGGAGGTCGATGAATACATTTCCCTAGGCTAGGTAATAAAGCTAGAGAAAGACCATGACTGCGAAATAAAACGACGCATAACGATGGGTTGGAAAGCATTTGGTATGAATAGAGACATTCTGAAGAGCACCATGCCAATGTGCCTAAAGCATAAGGTGTACAACGGCTGCATAATACCAGCCATGACTTATGGATGCGAAACATGGAAATTAATCAAACGAGGTGAAAACCAACACAGAATAGCACAGAGAGCCATGGAAAGAGCAAAGCTAGGGATAACTTTAAGAGATAGAAAAAGATCAACATGGATCAGAGAAAAGACTAGAGTAAAGGATATTATACCACTAATTAAGACCTAGCCAGAAGAGATGACAATAGACTAACCGATTGGTGTCCAGTAGGAAAAGACCAGACACAAGATGGAGGGACGAGATAGAAATGTTTGCCGGTAAGACGTGGCAGAGATTAGCACAAGATATGTTGTCATGGAAGGAGATTGGAAAGGCCTTTGTCCAGCAATGGACTTATAACGGCTGCTGCTGCTGCTGCTGATGATGATACTTTAATCAAAAATAATTCTACGATCCAGAGACTTTGGACTGTCTAGTTGAAGTTTTCTTCGTAAAATACTGAATACTTAGCTTCACTTAGCTTTGATATATATTTATTTCCTTGTCTATTCATATTTAGCAGATATGCACACACTGAAATACAACGCAAACATACAGAATATTTGTAATTCTGCAGGATTGTAATTGCAGAATGATGTACTCTTCTCTCTTTAACTTTCAAACTCATGTCTCTATTACGAAACATTTAAAACCAACCACGTGCTGTACAAACAGAAGTAATTATATCATGCCCTACTTGATTAATGTTAGAGGAGATTAAGAAGACAGTGTGCTCAGGCATATACCTGTGCAAAAAATAATCATTTGTAATATGGCTAAACACGATTAAAACGTGAATGTTTGAAACCGGCCATTATTTCCCAGATTACCTAAAGTAATACCACTCGAGCAACAACTAATAAAATTAAGAGAAAATATATAATGGGGTTGGGAGATGGGGTTCAATCCAGTTTCGCAGACCATTATTACTAAAGTGAGTTTGATCTCCACTGGGTGTCCCATACTCTTGGATTTGTGCCGTACTAAGCTAAGCTTAATGATTATCAATACTGTGGTTGGAAGCTATCGAGTTGTATTCATTGTGCCGGATTTAATATGCAATAATTATTCGATGTAAGAATAATAATACATATAACGTTATATGTATGCAAAAATGCATGCCATTGTCATATTGCAAACAGCTTAGAGGAGTAAACGAGTGACAATAGGGAAATCAGAGAGAATAAACAATAATATTGATTGTTTGAGAAATAATGAATATTATTGGGTTTGAAGTAATATTGCTCGGTGTTTATCGTTAGATGTCAATAGTAGCGTTTAGTTTTAATTAACTTCATTCAAAAAGATTGCTTTTAATTGTATCTGTCATATCAATCAGCATTTAAAAAAAATTTTGTCAAAATTAGTGTATTTCTGCTTATTCATTCCAACATTGAATATGGAAGAAAATAAGCAACATTTTCAGCATATTATGGACTGAAAACGATCAATTTGGTACTTTAAAAAACGAAAATTGGCGCAGTCTAGGAAAATCCTTAATTGTACGATGTGAAAATACGACACTCGTAACTACAGGAATCCAATGTAACTAGCATCGCTCTGTATATGAATAGATATTCATTTTCCTCCCGGAATCTGCTTGCTGCACGCAACTATTATATTTCCTACTTGACACAAGTGTTATTTATAACGTGTAACTATGGCCACTGAGGAACTCGGTCCGGAATGTTTGAGCCGAGTCAACTGTTTACCGACAATCCAGGCATATTGATTAATAAGTCATGTGGAACACTTCCTTGTGTTGTCTCACCACCGTTGCAAATTCGACTATCGTCCGTCTTCTTACATCAATCCGTCAGCCGCTGGTAGTATTGGGGAAAAACAATGTAGAAAATTCGACCCTTGTTCACTCGGAGAGGGTCTGTTCTATTTGTGAATAAGACTTTAGCGTTCAGGGTTGACTAATCCTGAAACATTATAGTTTCTAAGTGTTTCACCTTTGAAGTCTAGCTTTCATACAGGATATCACGAGCCGCACATGTATGAATCCCCAAATGCAAATAGTTGCAATATATTATATAGTGGATTGAGATCACGATTTAGTTTCAAATTATGAGTGAATGTGTGTGCGCACGCGTGTCCCCGCGAACCTTATTATTTGACAATCTATCAGTGTTAGAATTCAGGCTGATAAACAGGTAAAAACACTTCACGAAAAGATTTACCCATATTCATGTACATACAATGTAAAAAGAAATGTTGCTTCGGAGATTCTATTAATATCGATGACTTAGCCTTGAGCGGGAATCAACGAGTATTTATGTGGTTTATTTGAAATTAATTTTGGATACTATGAATGCGTCTGTACATCAATAATTCCATAGCTTAAAGATAAAAAACATTTATTTTATACAACAAATATTTATTTTTCAAAATAATCTTGTTCCTTGTCAATGCTCTTAATTCGTTGGTGAATATTAATTATATAGATCGAACATTATGCAGAGGAAACTTTAGCGAATAACCACATGCCAGTTTACGGATTTATTGATTCAACCTCGAATTATCGAACCGTCGTATCAGGAAGAAGATATTCCACTAACTTTCCATGCTTCAAAACCAACGTTGGAGCAATCGAATTAAGCTTTTGAAAAGATCTACGAGATATTACCTACATTGCGATAGTGTATCTATTTTATAAAGTTGCTTCAACGGAGAAAGAATTTGGTGAAAAATATCTGCCTTTATTCGACCTCGATTTTAGTGAATTAAATAATTAAAAATAGATTAATATAATCTAAGATACATTAATAGATACTGCGCATTTGTAGGAGAGATAATTACTTTGATTAAGTTAAGAAAAATAGCCGATGTTTGTTTATTGGATATTTCTGGAAATACAGATCACTCTGCTGCTTTTCATCCGACGCAACAGAAAAATATACATATGCGTGTCTGTATGTGTTTGCATCACACCCACACGATAATACCTACATATCGACTGAGAATATGACAGCATGTGGCTGCATAAACTAGAGACTACAATCATTATGGGCAAAATAAAGAGTTTTAGGATGACAGCTATTTTGCAATAATTAATCATGCAAAGATTCCCCACCCAATAAGATTTGCCCTTTGGTCTATGTTAAACACCATGGGGCTCCATGAATAAAACAAAAGATGAGGATGACTAAGAAATTCAGATGACACAGTATTGGTGTTAGTCATTTAAACAAATAGTTGAAAGCATTTATTAAATAAATATTTCTGAATCAGCGATTTAACTTTGTCAATATTAAATCTTTACATTGAAATCTACTTAAGATTTGTTCTTGATTGCTTTACCCGTCTTCCTGATTAAGTTTTCCAGCGGGGTTTATTACGAATTCTTTTTCAATGCTTTCCCTGATCACAACAATAACAAAATAGATGTTCAGGCAAGTGTCCGAGTTAAATTAGCGGAGATTTTACTTAAATGACTGCTATATTTTCGACGACGTGAACGACCAAAGCCTTTCGAAGAAAAACAAAACTGATGTCTTCAAAAGCAAATAGTCTCCTTCATTCTTTTACTCTTGCAACTTCTGCATATCTGCATATAGATAATACAACAATGCTGTTTCAAAATCAGAATGTTCTTTATCTCCAGTAAATGCTTAGTTGCGTGACGAAGCCGGCGTTACAGATAATAGATTTTGGTCTTCCTACTTACTACTATCATTCTGCAAACACTGAACTTCACGTAAGAACGAATAGAAACATTTCTATAGACGACACAAACTATGGGATATAGATTCGTATTTGGCATTAATAATGAGATATCTAGCAACTGTCCTACATTTGAGCTTTGATCTTAGGTTGCTGTTTCAAAAGATATTTGGATATCTTGTCTGGTCCATGGATGGGATTTTAATCCCTTTAAAACAAGACGAGTAAAATTTACAGGATTTTAAAAAGGTGCTGCGAAATAGTTTTCGAATTTCTAAGCTAAAGAATTGTCTTAGATTAGTAAATCTTTAGTATTTCTAGCATTATAAAATAAAAGGAATGAAATACTAGTCAAAGGTTAACAATAATTGACAATGCTTCATCTAAGTAATTCGAACACTATAACATCTACTACTAGTGTAAAATATAAGCAAACAAGATGGTGACTTATGATGTTTAGAGAAATAAAGAATATAACCACGTGGCTAAATTTGAAAGACACTGGCTGGTTAGCCTTTGTGGTCTGATTGGTAAGGCGCTGCAATGGAAGGACAGCTTCCAAGGATAAGCGATAACAGTTTAAATCTCGCTGGAAGCTTATTGTTTATTTTCGATCCGCACTGCTTACTTAACGATCGTAGAATGACTATCTAGGAATTGCGATAAGTAGCATCAAACATGAGATGAAAGAAATACACTTAAAAGTGCGGCTAAAAGTAGATATTAGATTCAATTGACACTGGATCATAATGTTAAACCTTTGCCAGTACTATTATGATCTTGGATTCTCTGTCTAAGTCACATTAGCTAGCAGTGATTGCAGTCGTAATACAATTTCGATATAGTATATTATTATTTTAAAAAATTGCAGGTAGAAGTTAGATTGTTTACTATAACATGGATAGCATTGTAGAACTTCAGTAAATTTCATAAATAAAATGTCTTGTCTGTGAGTGTGTGTCTGTCTGTTTGCATTCAATGGACTCGCATACCAGAAGCCACAGGAACATGAAAACTTGACCATGGGGGTAAAACAACCCGACTAGTGATATAGGCCTATCATAATTTGTGTAGGATTAACGCTAGGGGTCTAATCGGTGTTCCCATGGGGTTCCTATAAAGTAAAAATTGGCTCACAGAGTAAATTGAGAAAAGCAAGCAAAATAGATTGTTGTAATGGGTGGCCTCCGAATGTTTTGGAATATTCTAGAACCATCAGGAACAATCTGGGATGATCTGGAACGTTCTGGAACGTTCTGGAATGATCTCAAATAATCTGGAAACTGGACTATTCCGGAACGATTTGAAATGATCTGGAATGATCTAAAAGAATCTGGAATGTTCTGGAACGATTTGAAATGATCTGGAATGATCTAAAAGAATCTGGAATGTTCCGGAACGATATGGAATGTTCTGGAATAATCTGGAACTAACGGGAATGAGTGACAACAAAATGTAATATCTGTAGAAAGGATTAAGTCCCTTAATTTTCCAATATGAAATGTTTCAGATTTTACTGGAAACAGTTCAGAAGTCAAGATTCTCTAGATTCATCTGTATGGAATGTTCAACATTGCACTGGAAGTCATCCAGAGAAGTCTGACTTTTCTAGAATCTTCTGGAAGATTGACCAAAAAGTATAAAGACCGTATTTCTTCATGTATAACACGATTCTTGTTTTGTGCCGATAAAGAATAGAATCATTTTCATGTTGCTTCCTTCATTATTGATCACTTATTGAGTGTTCCAAACTTTTCTGACTGATCCTAACTATTATTTACTCTTTACTTTAAGGATACTTTTCGGCCCGGGAAACGCCGGGTAACTCAGCTAGTATTTAAATAAAAAGATGTACACATTTTATTGGCTACATTTCGATTTTATAACAAAACAGCATAGCCACAACTTTAAAAACTATTAAACCGAAATTATCAGTTGAAATATTTCAGGGGTTGGTGGAATGCAAGAATATAAATACGTATATGTGCATAAAATAAACTATAACTATCGCTGAAGAATATACTCTAAGTGCAGATTTGAAATGTATTTGCTTGGCAATTCCACAGTATTTGAACATTCGCGTCACACCGTCATTGTTAGTATATTTAATACTTATAATATCTGCAATACCAACATGTTTAGTGTATGAGGGATAATTTACAAAAAAATTAAAATATGTTGCACGGATATTCTTGCTTAAATTATATATTGAACTACATTGTAGCCTATAACCTTTCTATGGTTAATTCCACTGGATATGTTTGTGCATTGAATAGTTTTACTGTAATTAAAGAATAAATTCCTCTTTAAAAATGACAAATCAAACTGCATCTGTTTTTACAATGCTTATCTACGCATAACAGTCTCTGTTTTAGTTATGCGTTGAATAAAGTGGTTCAAAACGGACATGGCAGAACGTTCAGTTTGCTATACGACGACATTTCTTTTGAGCCTATTTCGAAAACAAAACCGAATTTGTTACGATTCTAGATGTGAAATACAAGAATTACGTAACCAGCAATTGGACTCTATTATAATTGAGCACATTCTGATGTATAACTTTGTGATACATTGATTGCCTGTTGATTTCCGCACCAACATAATAAGAATACCCACATTTAATGAAAACGACATTTCCTATGGTAACATACATACTTTGGACAGAGATATGTCTAGCAATTTGTTTCATCATAAACTCAATACAAAAGAGTGACTATGTGAATACAGAGTACTAAGATTCGAATAACAATATTAAACAGATAAGACTTATTTGAAAATGACAAATGTCATTGCAGATAACGAATGCCGGCTTTTGAATTTTAAGATGACTTCTGATGCAACAGAAGGAATGTTTCAGTTATCATCAGGCTTTCCGTTTATCAACTATTAGTTTTCGTCATGAATCTTCTTCCATTCATACTTATAGAAGCAATGCAATGGCAACATAAACTTGATGGCCGATAAAGTACATTGTTTCGCAAGTAAATCCTTATCTTTCGAAATATTTGCACTAGCGGAGAAACACAGCGAATATGTGTAAAGTCTACAATAACTCTATAGTATAAATATCTATCCACGAGTTGTTTAATTATCGCAGCAATGGTATATTTTATACTGACGGAAGCAATTCGTGTTCGACTCAAAGTAACGGCCAGCTTCAGAGAGCTGGTCTTCAAAATACCTACTAATAAAATTGTGACTCAAACAATATTGTTCTTAGCTTCTTGCATTTACATTCTTGTAAAATATTCGGTAACCAAGATAAATATCGATAAGGAAAGATTGTGAAAAGTAAGTGGAATGATAGTGATAAAGTACAAAACATACAAGACATATCGTTGAATCAATACATCAATGGAGAAAGTGAAATATCTATTTTAATATGAACTAGAAATGGGGTTTGTAGCTTTATATGGTCAGTAAACATGTTCATGAAATGTCCTTGCGGTGAATGTATACGTCAAGTTGTAAGAGAAAAACAAAAAAGTCTTTTTAGTCTACAGAGACTTAAAAGTCTCTCAGCATACGAATCACCGAGCGGAAGTTATTCAATATTCAGTTCATACGGACATCACTTATTGGCACAGTTTTAGAATCTACTGTCTTTTTTCTTCCTCATTTTATGTATCTGCATTGTGAACATCAGTAACATACTAAGTTATTATACTATCCAGTAACATTAATGTTTTATGTATACATATACATCAAATTTAAATATAAAAGTTAATGCAAAAAAACACCCCAAATACATGGATGATATTTTTTAGAGATATTTTACGTAAAACCTTTTCGTTTGTGTAAGTGCTGAAACCCAATATATGCCCCTCTACTAATTTACAAACAAGAAACTCTACCAATTTATCTAACTAAAAAAGCGTGGTTATATAGAGAAATTAACATAGATTTCATTTTTGCTGCAATAGTCAAGTTTCGGGCGCTGATCTCCATAGCCGGAACAACGCCTCTCATCCATTTGAGTTTGTAGGCACACATGTATTTAGCACATTTTCATTAAAATGAGTTCCAACAAAATTTCACAAAAATGTAGTTTACACGTCCTTGTCTTTTCGGAAAACAAATTGGCAAAATGGAACATGAATTTGTATTTCCTTTTCATAGAATGCTGTTATGATGAATTCAAATATTTAATCTCTTCATTTTATTTTATACTTTAAGAAAATAAAGAAATTCTTTCTCCGGTGGCAACGTTGGGTGATGTTTTTGATTTTTGTCAAAAAGTCATGCTGAGTTGGATTTTTATTGATAATTTGTGACCTGTTAAATTGCAATCCCTTAGATGAAACATTAAAATACATTTCTGGAGCAATATGAGTAAGAGAAAGAATTACCGCGAATCAAAGATGATCATTTTTATTCAATTTTCACTCTTGTTTCTATATTCTGATGTAGTCGTTAATTTATTATTCTGATGGACATAGGACCTGTGTTAGAATCTCTCACGGTAACTAATTGATAATGTTTTCTCGAGAAAAGAAACCGCTCAACTCTTTTGTGTTTAGCTAGTTCACACACTATCAATTCATATTTGCAAATTTCGAAGCGATAATAGTAAAAGCATCCATTAATTCTTCTTTCCTTTCCAACAATATTATTCCAGCTGGCATCTATCATTATTACATGTTATTTTACTTTAAATGGCACCAGTGAATAGACACAACCGTGCTGTCAGAAGACTAATAGAAGTTAGAAATGATTGGTGAGTAACAATTCTTGATGCCTAACTAATGTAACGACAACTGATATTAAATCAACATTTGGCAATGTCTGCTAAAGATAGACTAGTAGAAACACGACTACTTACGAAAGGGTGTGTCAAATAAGATGCAATGTGTTCTGCTGAAATCCATTTATAACATCTGATATCAAGGCAGTGTTAACAGCCATTGACTTTAATTTTACTCTTGTAAAATCCCGAGGCCAGGATATCATTGTTCAATATTAGATGTAGAATCATCTGATAATGTAACAATATAATGATATCTAAATAGTGAACATATTTACAAAAAAGGCATGATACTATATTTTGATTCGAATAAATATGAATTATGATTTTTTTTCGATCGTGATTTACTAAGATATTATAGCAAATTTGTTTATTCTAATTCTCTTTGTAAATCAAAGATAAGGAAATATATAAACATATTGACAAGATATACAACCGCAAATCCGCAAATCCGCTGCATAGCACATTAGTTCTGCATATGCTGACACAATCATTTTTGTAACCATGCGTGCCTTGCTAACACATAACAGCTGTAAATCGAGTAACAACTCGGATAATGTTATTCATGAAGCGCATTGATAAATGAAACATAATAATTTGTGTCTCAGCAAATTCCGCGCTACAGAACAACTCCTTGAGAGACAACGTAGTTTAAGAGCTAATCAAAGCAAAACCGACATGTTTGTTGTCCTAAGATCAGAACAAATGGCTCTATGTCACCTGTGTTGACTTGACAAAAGCGTGCGATACCATTAGCTGACTAGGCCTTTGGAAAATCTTGGAAAAGCTTAATTGCTCACCAAAACATTTTAACATTGTTATTAAACTTTATGAGGCGCAGCTGGAAACAATTAAGGATTTCATATACTTGGGATGTGTCATAACCTCTGACGCCAGGATAGTCAAAGTGATAGTCAAACAAGCTGGCAAAAGCTAAAACGGCCTTTGGTCGGCCACACAAACGTATCTGAAGCAATATAAGCCTCAATAAAGACACAAAGGTTCGCGCAAGATGTCGTGCCTAATTTCCCTCCTTTATGGCGCCGAATCATGGGTCATCTACCGGCGCCACCCACTCCCCCTCTTCCACCAGAATTGCTTCCGAATCATCGATGTACATCAGCAATGTATACTGGAATGACTTCATTATAGATATAGAAGTCGTCAAAATTGCCATTGCCACAGGCATTGGGGTAATGCCGAAATAGGTAGCGGAGACCGGGGCTGGTTGGTACATGGGGAAGGTTGATCAACTTGCTTTAATCTTTGTTTCCACCACATGATGGCGTCACTGTTAGCCTCATTTTGATAATTTCCACCATTTTTCTTCTAAATTTGTGTCACATGTGCTGTAAGCGTGAAATGTTTTGCATGAAAAACGTTTTTAAGTAACCTTTTCACTTTGACAAACGTGTGCTTAGTTCATGCTGTAATGTGTAGTTGATGATACATGTTTATGGGAAGTGGCAATACACAGTATACATACTACATTCAAGCAGCTTCCGTTAGAACGTTTTCTTGGAATAGAATGTAAACAAAACCATGTGTTTGGGGTTGGTTGGTACATTTTAAGCTGGGCTACTTGGTACGCTGTAATTGTATGCAATTGAGTCAGGGGGGAAACAAAAAGATGGTCCAGAAACAAAAGAAAAGGAAAAACGAATAATACTGATGAATCCACTGATGGTGAAACCTTTTGTTTGGTGTGCATAGAACCTGATTCCAATTCAAGGCCTGGTGAGAATTTGGTAAAGTGCATATCTTGTCAAATGTGGGCACCTGCTGAGTGCGTTTCAGAAAACAACAGGGTTACTTTGTCAAAACTGTACATCTGATGATTCTGAATTTAACTGCTAAATTAATAATTTGCTATTTGGTGGCTAAGATTTGCTACTGATTATTTGGTGAGGGGTGTCAATAAAGTTCTGTTTGGTGTCGCCATTCTTTTCTTATTGTTCTTTTCCCCGTCTTCCACCTTATTACAATGCATCATTGAGGTCCACCCACATATGATCCACTTGTCCTACCAGGTGGTCATTATATTCCTAAAATCTTAACTTTTACTCAAATACATTCGTCTGTTCGGTTAAAACTGTTATATTTGTCAGTTATAACAATATATTCATCACATATGTACCTACTAGCAAGAGAACTAACTTGCCTCATCAGATTGCACCAAATATGCTCACTGGTGGGGTAGGTTGGTACACCCTTTTCCAAATATGTAAATGATAATATGATAAACTTAACTAATGTTTCAGATTTAATCGATCCATCCAAAGGAAGTCTCTTTTTCATCGCAACTTTTGGTCATATTTGCGTTTTAATGAATTAATTTCACAGGAAGTAAAGGCCATCTAAGTGAAAAATGTACCAACTACCCCCGATCTCCACAGCATCAACACATGGCAAGCCATGTGTTGAGGATAGAAGACTATCGTCTATCAAAGATCCTACTGTTTGGTTAACTGTCCACTGACCGGCGTAATAGAGGGGCTTCACAGAAGAGATGCAAGGACTACCTAAAAAGGACTCTGATCTCTTGTGGCATCGACTGCAGCAAGTTGGCAACAGAAGCTGCTGACAGGGGGGGGGTATGGCAACCAAAAGTCTTCCCGGTGACCGCTTCACCGCTTGAAGAAAATCGTAGAATCAGAGCAGTGTCAGCTTTTCTCCTGCAGCCGATGTGGAAAAACCTACCTGTCTCATATAGGTCGCTAGTCATTAGCTCGTCTGCAACAGATGTAGAACCTTCTACTAAATCTTCGTTCGCGAAGCCATGCCACGATGACGATGACTCAAATGCTACTTTTTATCACGTTATTTTCAATGGTTCTCTGGCACTATGCAATCATATATCGGAAATTGTCATAAAAGATATTTTGTTGACTGCAACAATAACACACACACACACACACACACACACACATATAT